>LOEQ01002926.1:138579-148687 GCA_001685075.1 Bramus lutescens | reverse complement strand
GGAGGCAGTTATCCGTGAGCTTGCCAAACTTAAAGCCCATAGACTTTTAAAGCGGTGGATTTAATTACCTAAAAATACCTTCAAGGCTCAAATCCTCATCTCCTGGCTCTGCTGCGTGTTGGACTCATGAGCTTCACCGTGACTAGACTCAGCTGTGCAGTGAAGAACATCCATGTTGTCTTTTAACCCTGCCTAGACAACTCAGAACCAAAATCCCTCTTTTCTTCTGGATAACGGGGGAGGTGGGTACACTTCCCCAATGGGTCTCCCTGGCTAGTATTGAGCATCAGCCTTCCTTTGAACTGCTGTTTCTCCGCCTTTCAAATGCTGCGACCCTTTCATACAATTCTTCATATGGTGACTCCCAATCATAAAATTATTTTCATTGCTACTTCATAACTGCCATTTTGCTGCTACTATTATGAACGTAATGTGAATATTTTTGGAGATAAATGGTTGCCAACTGGTCGTGACCCACGGGTTGAGAACCACTGCCTTAAATCATTTGCTTTTTAAAAAGGATTTGTTGCCGAAGTATTTAATTTCCTGGCTGCTGAGTCCTCCCTCACTGGACCTAAGAGCCATCTAGGAGAAAGTCACCCAAAAATCTCACCCAATAGCCAGTCTCCCTCCATTCAGTGAGATTTCCCTTCCACTCTCAACCCCCTCAAATTGAGGCAATTGGATTGATCATGCCAACTCTGGAGTTCCTGCTGGGGTCATCCGAGGTCTTCACAGCTGCCACATCGCAGGTCAGCTTCTCCCTCGGTCCAGTCCCCATTTACTGGATTCCATAACAAGGATTATTTGGAAGGGCTGGTCCCCCCAGCCCTGCCTGTCCCACACCCCTCCTTTCCCCCAGATCCACTGCTCCTCTGTTTTCCTTCAGAAGAGAGCAGGCCTCCCAGGGATAGCAACTGAACATGGCCTAACAAGATGCAGTCTAAGACCGTGCACAAACCCTCACATCAAGACTGGGTGAGGAAACCCACAAGGAGGAGAACGGACCCAAGAGCAGACAAGAAGACTCAGAGAAGCCCTAAGCTCCCGCTGTTAGGAGTTCAACAAGAACGCCAAGCTAATAACCATACACACATGCAGAGGACCTAGTGCAGACCCATGCAGGCTCTGTGTTTGTCGCTTCTGTCTCTCTGAGCCCCCATGAGCTCTTCTCAGTTGATTCTACTTACTCCTCTGGCTCCTACAATCTTTTCTCCTTTCATGGGACTTCCATAGCTCTACCTAAGGTTTGGTTGTGGGTCTCTGCATCTGCTCCTGTCAACTGAGGGAGGACGCCTGTCTGGTGACAATGGGTTAAGCACTAATCTATGAGTATAGCAGAGTATCATTAGGAATCATTTTATTGGCTTTTTTTCTATCCTAGGTCTTTGGGCTATCCAGCCTTGGGTTCCTGGTCATCCAGGCAGTGTCAGGCATGGGCTCCCTTTCTAGGAGTGAGCATCAGATTAGATCAGTCACTGGCTGACCACTCCCACAAGTCCTGCGCCTCCATCCCCCCAACCCCCCAGATCTTGCAGGCTGGATAAGATTGTAGGTTGAAGACTGTGACTGGGTTGGTATCCCAGTCCCACCGTCGGAAGCTGCATGGTTAAAGGTAGCCAGCTCACTACACTACTAGGAGCCCTTGCTAGGGTCACCCTAACAGAATCCTGGGAGTTTCTACTGCACTAGGTTTCCACTTCACACCCACCCCCAAAGCCCTCCAGTTCCAGTCATTTCTTCCTGTACTCTCGCTCCACTCCCTCACCCCCAACCAGATCCCTCCTATTTCTATCCCACCTGCAAAATCTATTATCTATTTTATTTCCCCTTCCCTGGGAGACCCATGTGTCCCCCGCAGAGCCCTCCTTGTTACCTGGCCTCTCCATGTCTGTCTATTGAAGTAAGGTTATCAGTTACATAACAGCTAACATCCACTTATGAGTACACACTGAGTACATACATACTGTTTGTCTTTCTGGGTTGGGTTACTTCACTTTGACTTTTTCTGATTCCATCCATTTGCCTATAAATTCCATGATGTTATATTTAACAGCTGAGTAATACTTCATTGTGTGAATGTACCACATTTTCTTTATCTGTTTGTTGGTTGAGGGACATCTAGGTTGTTTCCAGCTTCTTGCTATTATGTATAAAGCTGCTATGAACATAGTTGAGCAAGGGTCCTTGTGGCACGATGGAGCATCCTTTGGTTATGTGCCCAAGAGTGGTAGAGCTGGGTCTTAATAGAGATCAAGTCTGTTTCTGAGGAATCACTCCAAATCTCAGCAGCATGAGCAGTCACCTGTGGTTTTGATCTTAGCCATTCTGATAGGTATAAGATGGAATCTCAAAGTAGTTTTGATTTGCTGTGATACTGAATATTTCTTTCAGTGTTTCTCAGCCATTTGAGATTCTCCTATTGGGAATTGTTTAGATTTGTAGCCCCCTCCCTTTTTTAAAGACAGGGTTTCTCTGTGTAATAGCCCAAGCTGTCCTGGAACTTGCTGTGCAGACAAAGGCTGGCCTCAAACTCATGAGATCCACCTGCCTCTGCCTCCACAGTGCTGGGATCAATTGGTGCACCAGGGCACCCAGCTGTCCATTTTAAAATTGGATTAACTTATGTCTAGTTTCTTGAGTTCTTCATATATTTTGGGTATTAGAGTTGGTGAAAATCCTTTCCCATTCTACAGGCTGCCATTTTGTCCTATCGAGTGGGCCTATATATTGTTGATCTTAGTGCCTGTGCTATCAGTGTTCAGTTCAGAGAGTTGTCTCCTGTGTCAATGTGTTCAAGGCTATTCCCCACTCTCCTATCAGATTCAATGTATCTGGATTTATGTTGAGGTCTTGGTCCACTTGGACTTGAGTTTTATACAAGGTAACAGACATGGGTCTATTTGTAGTCTTCTACATGCAGACATGTTATACCAGCACCATTTGTTGAAGATGCTTTCTTTTTTTCCATTTTGCCTTTGTGATTTCTTTATCAAAGACTGGTGTCCATAGGTGTGTGGATTTATATCTGGGTGTTCAATCCATTCCATTGATTGCCATGTCTGTTTTTATGCTGATCCTACTCAGGTAGTATGACTATAGCTCTGTAGTACAGCTTGAAATCAAGGATGATGATACCTCTGAAGTTTTTGTCAGGATTGTTGTAGTTTGTTTTTTTTCCATATGAAGTTGAGTATTATTCTTTCAAGGTCTGTGAAGAATTGCATTAGAATTTTAATGAGGATCGATGGGGACTGCTTATAATCTGTAGCTGATAGGATAGCCATTTTTACTATGCTGATCCTACCGATCCATGAAGGTAGGATTTATCTATTTAATTTATAGAACTTGAAGAATTCATAAAAAATGCACCAATGAAGAAACAGCTAATAGCAGATCTGCTATGAAGATATTTATATAAATAAAACCCAAAGGGCAATTTTGCAGACTTCAGTTACATGAACTGATGAACAGGCAGCAATAAATAGCTATACTCTAACAGGCAACCCATACCCCTACCTCTAGTCTTCTCCAGATGTTTCTAACATGGAGAGATTTGGTTTTGGTGGAAGACAGGCAGACTACAGTGAAGTGTATGGTTACTGTAGCAAGCAATGGCCTTTCCTTCATTCTGAGATGTTAAAGCCCAGTGAACTGAGGGAAGGGAAATCCACCATCTTTCTCAAGAGTCCACCTTGATTCATAAAATGACTGTGCCCCAACTCCCATATGAGCAGCCTTCCGTGGACAATTCTACAAATACAGAAGAAAAAAAAAAGACGAAAGAACATCCAAGGGTACAGTTTTCATTTGCTGAACATTCTTCTTCCCATTTTCCTTATAAATAGGTGTGCTCATTAGTTTTTATTATCAATGTGATACAACCTAAAGTTAACTGGAAACAGAGCCTCAATGAGATTGGCCTCCATGTCTGGAGGATTATCTTGATTGGTTAGTGATGGAGAAGACCCAGCCAGCTTAGGCAGCACCATTCCCTAGCAAGGAAATGCTGAACAATTTAGAGGCAAAGATAACATCCACTGTCTCCTTGCTCTGGACAAGGTGGGTATGAAATAAGTAGCTGTTTGTGTTTTAGCCTTTCCCCAAAATGACTGTCTGACCTGGAATTGTAAGCCAGATAAACCCTTTCCTCTTTATGTTGCTTTTTGTTAGGGTGCTTGTCACAGCAACAGAAATGGAACTGGAGAAACGGGCAATCAGAGACCTTGGACAATGCTGAGGTATACTAGTACTGGTAGGTCTTTCTGGCCCTTCTACGACACAAATTTGTCCACAGATAATAACCAGCAATGTATGCTATGATTCTCCACAACCCCAAAGAAGAATCGATGCATAAAATATTTACAACTAAAATTCACAGAACTCTAAATAATAATATCATTTCAGAGTCCCAGAGCTGCAAAGAGCCCTACTGACAGCCTGACCAATTTCTATTTTTGCAATTAGCAACTGAAATTCATTCACACTAAAGTAACTGGCCTCAAGTCTTTTCCCTGTTGGCAAGGATGGCACTCTGCATTTGTCATTTATTTGGACTGAGCTTGTGTGCCAGTGTGCATGTGTGTGCAAATGCACAAATGTGTGGATAAGCTAGACTTTCATTTTCAGGTGCTGTCCACCCTGTCTTTTGAGACAGGTTCTCTTTTTTGAGGAAGCCACTGTGCCTGGCATTTTTACATAAGATCAGCAGGTGTCGGGGGATGGGCTGAGCTTTTAAAAGGAAGCTGAGCTTTTAAAATGACTAATTTATTTGACTTAGAAATAAATCCTGCATATCTACTATATTACATTAATCTTTTAAAATTATATGTTAGAAAGGCAATGTTAATCTTTAAATAGCCTACCAGGCAGCATGATATATCACATCCATTTTATTAATATGAAGCAGTAAGGCAAACCTTTAACAGGAGTACTGCATATAAATCTATGCAATACTTTGATATAGTATCAGGTTTGGTTCAGTCAATTCTGTCATTTACTTTCACTTCCACATGTATAAAAAACATTTATACTCTAGCAGCAGAGAGAATGGCACACAGCCATGTTTATCTTCTTTCTAGTTTCATGTAAATGACCTCATGTGCATTACATTTTCACCACACAAGTAATTCATAATTAAGGAAGCAAGCAAGCAAGCAGCAAGGTGGTAGTACAAAAGACCTTTTCAAAGGTCCCTTCTGCAGAAATGTTTGAGAAAACAGTCCAACAATGAGACTGTAATCAAGCACATCCCACAAGGACATGACGGTGGTCACTCTCCTGGAGAGTTTCTGGTCTTATCAAGAGTAGAGTTAGTGGAGGACTGCAGAGATTCTAGAGACTCTCCTAGAGATTACTGTGAGCATACTCAACCTGTAAGGACTACAGTAAGGACAGTATGACACTGAATGGCTCTCCTGAAGAAACGTGTGTCCAGAAAGACACAATAATATGATCAAGTGCTATTGTAATTTCTTTGTTGTTGTTTTGTAAAAGTATAGACCAGGAAAGCAGAAAAATGGAGCATTATGAAAACATAAGGAAACACTCTTGAAGAAGAAACACTTCACACAGAAGTTTTAAATGGTATCTAATAAATTTCATGTCAAATTTAACTAAACATATAAAAATTTTAAATGGCAACTAATAAATCCCCATGTCAAATCTTTTTTAACAAAATCCACAAATAGATTATAAAAATTGAACCATCGTAAATGTCTTCTGTATAAAGTTTTATGGGAAAGTTGAAATTTCTACATCATTCTGTTTGATCATATCCTCGTGAACTGCAGTTATTGCTGAGAGCAGCAGGCACCTCTCGAACAACTGCCATGAGAACAGTGTCGCAGTTAAGTCTGGGACAGCAGCATCCCATTAATCCTCAGTCATCCACAAATGTCAGCCGTCCAGGCCCTTCGTTTTTCATCCATCTCCGGTACCGCTTCCATCGAGGATCATTCGCCAATTTTTTCTTTAATTCTTCATCTTGTTCCTGCTTGTAGACCTATGAGCATAAACAATATAAATGACCTTAATCATAAAGTCAGAGAGAAACCCATGTTGCTGTTATGGAGTGTCTAGTTTCCCAATACAACTTTAGGTGAATGTGCCAATTTGCCTTCTGGATACTGACTCAAATACTAAAGTACTTTAACATCCAATGTCAGAACAACGAACTGCACAAGAGCTACAGCTTCTCTGGTGTCTGTGATGGATTCGTGCAATGTAGCTCAGGTGGCCTGTGACGTGCTAAGTAATTCAGACTAACTTTGCATTCACAATCCTCCTGCCTCAGTCTTTCTGATGTATAGGATTAAGAGAGGTATACAACACCATGCTTGACCTGACTTGAATTAATACTTTTTTCCCTTCAAATTTTTTACTTAACCAAGGAACAAAGTGGCTTTATGTATATATTTGCCTCAAAATTGAATTTACAGCTACTTTTCAAAGATTAGTATTTTATTTAAAGTCACAAAAAAGCTGCATAAATCACACAGGTTATGAAAAAGAATTTGTAGTATTTCTTTAAGCTTTAGTCAACCAAAACTAAATAAGCAATTTCTTACAGTCAGTTTTACAGCCACATTAATTTTTAAAAAGTATTGTTTCCAAATAATAAAAGTAATGACTAAGAAAACCTCACACAATATAATTCAGCCCAACACAAGAATCTAAAAAGACAGGATTTAAAGCAAAAAACTTTCAAAAATCTGTGCATGTGTGCGTGGATGGCGGTGTTGTTGTGTGTGTGTGTGTGTCTGTGTACACGACTGTGTGTGTTGTAAATATGGGTGTGCACATGTGTATAAAATGCAGAGGCTTGGGGCTGAAGGAGACTCTCTTTTCTTTAACATTTCCAGCCTTTATGTTTAAAACAGGGTCTCTCCCTGAACCAGAGCTCACAGATTTGGTTGGCTCACTGGCCAATGAGCATCAGGGATCCACCAGTCTCCACCAAGCTCAGTTTTTCATGTGGTTTCTGGGAACCCAAGAAAGTAGGCATGCATGTATGGCAAGGACTTTACTCACGGAGCCTCTCCATTCCCTCAAAAAGTTTTAAAAGCTAAAAAAAAAAAATAGTATATTATCTCCTATTTTTAGGAGGTTTACACACAAGAATATATTTACTTGTCAAACATCTGACAACTCCTAGTAATTTTACTTTCAATAAGGATCTATTTAGAACATTACACACAAAATGGAGTTGACTACAAAACAATGTAACATCAAACATAGCTTAAATTTCTGAAGAATGTTTCACTGTGCTCAATATAATTATTTTCATATTAGCCAATTAATTGTATCAGAACCTGGGACAGTGCGATTGCTGGAGCCTTCAGCACTGTGACTAGACTGCTGACCACATCTGAGTAATTTCTGGAACTGACAACAGTGGAAATTAACATTTGATAAAATGCCCAGCTTTAAAGGCATTACAGTAAGCTGATTTAAATAAAAAGCAAATAACAGCCCAAAATTTAGTAGCACTGTTCAGAAGTCTATGCTCAATAATTTTGAAATAAACAATTATTTCAACTTTTTTTCTTTTTTTCTGTCTTGCTGTTTCAGAAAGGAACAAATTTAATTAGTGCAAACAGCAGAAAGCTAGCTAGATAGCTTATGTACATCAGTCCACTGCAGTTTGACAAGCTAGACTACTTTGCTAAGATTAGCTGATTAGATTAGATAGATACTCTAAAGCCCCAATGTAACATACAGTCATACTTTCTAGTAAAGTAGGACCTCCATTCCTCATTTGACTCCTTACCACCGTGGACCTGCAGCATGGGAGACACCACTCTCCACTGGCAGCAGCCATCACTCACCTCGTAATTCTCCTTTATCCACAGCTCCCGCTTAAGAAACGTCTCTTTCTGGTAGTCCTCCAGGCTGTCGAACTGAGACTGGGACATCTTCATCGACTTGCGTATGAGGTAGAGCCTCTCCTCCTCCCCATACTCTCTGCCTTTGATGTTGAAGTTATAGACCCAACGGCAGTACCAAGCTATGTACGAGCACATGTGAAAAGGAGCGAGGATGACTTGGAACAGGAGAAGGTCACGTACTTGGGGTTTCTGGTAGCCCCCCTTTATGTCTATCTTACTTTTTATAATGTTCTTTATGATGCTCTCCTCCTCGTCACGGATTTCTTCTTTGGATTTCTTGTTTTTCCCTTTCTCTTTGGCTTTTTTGAGCAGTCCCTGCTCCTTGGCAATCTCTGTTGCCTGGATGCGGTATTTGGGTACTGTGGCTAGGTAGCTGATTGCTTTATTGTAGCTATTCCACCAGCTGAAATACTAGAACATAAAATAAAAATAAGTCATTTTACTAGCAAAATCCACCAAATAGAAAGCAACAAGAGTAATCCTTGTGAATGTCATTCCCCAAAAAAACCCAGCTAACTAAAACTAAGGGTCTCAGCCAGATGTGGCCACTCAGGCCTGCAGCCCCAGCACCTGGCTGGGGGAGGCTGAAGGATCTGAGTTGTAGATCACCCAGGGCCATATAGAAAGAATCTAATAAAAAAAACAGTTAACAACAGTGAGCTCAAAGATCTTCCTTTATTAGCAACACACCTCCCCTGCCCTTTGCTCACCAGAGGAACAGCTAATAAGACATTTGTTTTCAACCCTCACAGTCTGTAACCTCAGGCCACATTATTACTTTTTATCTCTTTCCTGAATATCTACATGTCCAACAGGAATGCTTACCATATTCAGAACACAAAGACTCAAGTATATTTGAATTCTACTCATTTGGTAATAGAAAATTCCCATGGTTCATAAATATACTCAACCTCAGAGGGTTTAACTCTCAGAAAAGGCTTTGCTGCTCATACAGCACATCCATGCTTCAGGTGCTACACTAGTAACATCCTGGAATCCACCAGAAATGGAAGAGAGGAGGAGGGCAATACTTCTACAAATGCTAAGAAGCTGAAATATACCATCTCAGCATTTAATAAGAATGTTTTGTTATTTAAACTCAATATTGTTGCTAGAGAAGCAATTTTCAGGACTGGAGAGATGGCTCAAGGGTTAGGGACACATATTGATCTTGGAGAGCACCTGGGGTTGGTTCAAAGCATGCAGAACCATCTTGAACTCAGCTTCAGGAAATCTGACATTCTCTTCTGGCCTCCAGACACGAGGCACACAGGTGGTTAGACATATATACATGCAGGCAAACATCAATATACACAAAACACTTTAAGAAGAGAGAAGTCATTCTCAGACTTGCCAGTTTCTTCCAAATCATTACTAAATGAGCACATGAGAACAGTTTAAGAATAACGGAAGATGTCACTCCAGGCTGAACTTAGACCCCTGCGGTGTTTTAAAACCACACATGGAGTCTGTGCGTTGCTTTCAATCTGAGCCATTGGTTTTCCAGCTGAGCAGCAGCCCCTTCTGGGCATGCAGAACTCTGTGGGGTATCTGGGGTTGCTAAAGAAGGCAAGCACTGCTGGCATCAGGCAATGGAATGCCAGCCTTATTAGGTCACAGGAAGGGTGTTCTTAACTTGTCCAAGTTTATGGGAAATCCTGGTAAGTCCTGTGAAAGTACGTATCATCTGGCTGTGTGGGACTCAGAGGGCGATGAGAAGAAATAGGGTTGAAAGGGTTTGTAGATATGCAATGACATTTATGTGGTTTGAATGACAACTGCCCCCTGTAACTCAGGTGTCTGGGATGTGGTGGAGCCTTGCTAGAGGAAATGCAGCCCTGGGGTGGGCTCCGAGAGTTTACAGCCTTGCTCTACTTCCAGTTTGCTCCCTCTATTTTCTGCATGATGAAGATGGACGCTTAAAAGAAATCCCACACTAGCTCAGAATTGAGAAATAGACGGTTATTTATTTAGGGGTAGACTCACAAATCAGAATCCTCTGCTAGAACAAAGAACAGAAACCGAATCCCGCAGCCGGAAAAAGAGGCCAACCCATGCTCTACAGCAGCATAAATACTATGAGGCCACGCCCCAGTGGGCGGGTAACCACTGGCTGCAGGGCTTCCTACAGCAGCATGATGAAATGTCATCAGCTCCCTCTTCAGGCTACCTGCCACTGTGCCCTTCCTCGCCATTATGGACTCTTTCTGGAACTGCAT
>LOEQ01002926.1:54583-69388 GCA_001685075.1 Bramus lutescens | reverse complement strand
CTGCCTCTGCCTCCCGAGTGCTGGGATTAAAGGCGTGCGCCACCACCGCCTGGCGGCTATGTCGTGACTTTTGTGTACAGAATTCTTACAGTGTGGTGCGGGAGGCTGCACTCGCTGCAGGGGGAAATATCCAACCAAAACAACTGTTTCTGGTTTTTCTCCTCAGACGGTTACTTTCATGGTGGAGCTGGCTCAGGTGCAAGCTCTCTGGATTTCCAATCCTCTGAGGCAAAACTCAAAAGATAAAGCAGACCGGGGGGATTTGTGCAAATTCGAACATTCCCTGAAAGCAAACTTCACTGAGCTTCCCTGACTCGTTCTGTCTATCACATTCGAGGGACCCTACATCAAACACTCCACATTCTCACCAATGAAGTACACCACCCTGTGAGAGAGTAAGCGTCTACCAGACAGGACGAGTCCAATGAACCAAACATGTTCAAGTTATTTTCTGCAGTACCAGAATATCAGATAAAAAGAAAACTTAGCCATCATTAATGCCATCTCTTCACTCTACTGGTAAAGAAACGAAGACTCAGAAGGTCCAAGTTTAGGTGACACAGTGGCTGGCTGGCAAACTGGGATAGAGCCTAGGTTGTTAAGAGTTCAGTCAGTTCTTTTCCAGTCTACTGTATGGCCGTGGAAGGGAAGCCAAGGAGAGACATCCGTGAAGAAAAGAGTCTTTCAAAATTTGCCTTTTCAGAATTAGTTCAGTTCATATGCTTTCTTCAGGTCAACATAATCTTACCAGCTCTAATCAAAGCTGGCCATCCTCAAGAAGAGGGACCAAAGGGGAAGAAGGCTATTCCTAGTTGTGAACCAACCCACTGAAGCTGAAGCTTCTAATCAATGCTGTGGGCAGTTTACATGTCAAGTTTTAAAATAAGATCACACCTGGAACTAACCTCCCCTCCGCACCACTTACTACATTCCCAGAATTACTCAGTACAGCGATGTTTAAGACTGGCTGCCCGACTTTTACATTTCTTACCACATTTTTTACATTCATATTGTGTATGAGTTTTCACATGTTCAACGAGGATTGTGCTCCGAGTAAAGGCGGCACCACAGTAATCACATTTGTAGGGCTTCTCTCCGGTATGACTTCGGAGATGTAAATTAAGAGATGAACTCTGTCTGAACGTCTTCCCACACTCTTTACATTTGTACGGCTTTGCACCAGTGTGACATCTCAAATGACGGCCGAGGCGGGAGTGAGTAGGGAAGGCTTTATCACAGTGGGTACATTTGTAGGGTTTTTCTCCTGCATGAAGTCTTTGATGATAGAGGATAGTACTAAAAAGGCTAAAGGATGAGCCGCAATCCTTGCACACATATGGTTTCTCGCCAGTGTGGATTCTTTGATGTCGAGTAAGGCAAGAGTTCTGTCTAAAGGCTTTTCCACACTCCTTACACTTGTAGGGCTTCTCCCCGGTGTGTATCCTCTGATGTTTTGAAAGAGAGGAGCTAAGTGTGAAGGATTTCCCACACTCCTTACACGTGTATGGTTTCTCTCCAGTGTGGATTCTCTGGTGTTGACAAAATGACGAGTTGTCATTGAAGGATCTCCCACAGTGTTTACATTCATAGGGCTTTTCTCCCGTGTGGATCCTTTGATGCTTCTCGAGAACTTGTAAGCCAACAAAGTATTTTCCACATTCATCACACTTGTACTGCTTTCCTTTTTCGTCAGGTTTTTTATGGGGTTTAGACGGCCTAGGTTTGTAAGCTTCTCTACAGTCAATGCACACGGGGTGTTGTGAACTGTTGGCAAGGACTTTCCCACATTTCCTGCACTTACTGGGCTCTTGGGTTGCAGGCCCTTTGTCTTTTTTTGAGGTTTCCCCTTGAAATACATTCTTCTGGCACTTTTCACATTGCAAATTTTTACTATGATACCATGAGTTTTGAGTAAAGGCTACGCCACACTTACTACACTTGTGGGTCTTACTCAACGAACCAATTCTCGGCTGTCTCTTAAGTTTGGTAAGAGATGAAGAGTAAACCAAGCCTTTCTCGCTTCCACTGCATTTCCTTGACTTTTCTGTACTGTGTTCTTTGTGGGTCACAAGATCTGAGTGAAAGCTGAAGGACTTCTTGCCTTCCTTGGACCCATGAGACTTCTTTGTTAAGTAGGTTCTTCGATGTTTAGCTGCGTCTGAAGTTTGTTTAAAATTCTTTCCAGAGGGAGTCTTTTTTGAGTCAGAATCTTTCCTCTGATGGCCACTCTGCTTGCTATGATCTTTCTTGGACTTGCCATATCGTTTCTGGAATTCTGCCTTCAAGCCATAACCATTATCCCTAAAGCAGTAGTCTATTGTCTTCTCTAAAGTGAGGTCTTCCAGAAAAGCATCCAATTCACGTCTAGACTCACCCTCTAAAAGAGATAACAAAGCAAGTATTTCCATTTGCAGTAAAGGGAAGCTGCTATATTTGGGGCTGACCTAGGGACACAGTAATACTTTTAAGAGACGAGCTAAAAGCCAAACAGTTTATAGTAAAAAAGAGATATGGCTTATATAGTTATCAATTACAGCTTTATAAAATAGGCAAGAGAAAAGCGATACAGGAAAGCAAGATGAACACAGGCTAGGGAAAATATTGTGGAAAAAGAAAAGCTTGTGCTTTATGTGAGGAAGGTTGCAGGTTTTCAATCTTCTTTCCAATTTCTGTACCAGGGTCGAATCTATTTCTAATTATTCTCCCTACCCAAACTTTATCTTCATGTCCTTCCCAAATGTCCAGCTCCACAATAAGGACCTCATTTGCATGGTTTCACTGTCTCGTCACAACAACCAATGAAGTACTTCTTTTACTGTCCTTTATGGACAGTTGCAATGGGGCACACAGTGTCAGAAGCTTGTCCAAAGTCACACGCATCGTAAGCGGTAGAAGCCAGATTTTAAATTCTTTTTATTTTTATTTTGTACGACTGTTCTGCCTGCAAGTATGTCTTGCACTACATGCATGCTATGTTTGTGAAGGCCAGAAAACTGGAGTCACCGATGGTTGTGAGCTGCCATGTGGGTGCTGGGAACCCAGGTCCTCAGGAAGGACAGCCGGCCCTCTTAACTGCTGAACCATTTCCCCAGACCCTGAAGTCATATGTTAATTTGATAGCGCAGCCCATCTTTTTGATCCCTATATTATAAAGTCACTCCTCAAAGCAGACAAATGGCATTAATTTTTATAGAAAATCCCAATCTCTTCACCAACATGCAGCATACCAATGGTAAGTTTTTAAACATTACTACAACCTGGCCCTATCAATCCTGAAGACATTATTTTTATTGTTTATGTGCATGAGTGTTTTTGCCTGCACGTGTATCTATGTGAAGGTGTTGGCACTCCTGGAGTTGCAATTACAGACAATAGGAGCTGCCATGTGGGTGCTGGGAACTGAACCCTGGAACTTTGGAGTAGCAGACAGTGCTCTTAAACCACTGAGCCATCTCTCCAGTCCTTCTGAAGACATTTAAATCAGAAATCTATTTATTGTTCTTCCTAGATCACTGTCCTTTTAATCCTAGTCTTTGAACTTTAAAACCTAATACTTAAAATGCAATGCCCTAGTGCATTTTAATAAGTCTGACAGGCTCAAAAGTTTGTGGTCTGGTAATTAACATGGAGCTTACTCCTAAACTATATATTGTTTTTCTCAGAATTTTGAATTCATTTATTAAGTATATTATTCACTCTGGCTTTCCCCTGTTATTTAGTTTTCCTCTTGGTATGTGCATGAATGTGAGAATGCACACGCCCATGTACATCCATGTCTCCATCAGAAGAGGATGTCTGGTATCTTCTATGGTTCCCCCCCTTCCCCAGACAGGGTTTCTCTCTAAAGCACTGACTGTCCAGGAACTCATTATGCAGACCAGACCTGCCTCTGCCTCCCCAAGTGCTGGGATTAAAAGTGTGCACCACCACTGTCCACCCAGCTCACTCCACTTGTTAAAACAATACAGGTCTTTCACTGAACCAAAAGTTGGGCAACAGTAGCCCAAAATCTACTAGCATCTATTGCAAGACTGGGATTATGGGCACAACGTTTACGCTTAGCTTTTTACATAGGTCCTGGAGATTCTAACCTGAGTCTCCACACTTTCATAGCAAGCATTTTAGCTATTCAGACATCTTCCCAGCCCCTCTCCTAGCTTTTAGTCATAAAAATCGCATAAGCAGTGAGTGGGGCAGTGGTGGCACTCGCTTTTAATCCTAGCACTTGGGAGGCAGAGGTAGGCAGATTTTTGAGTTCAAGGCCAACCTGGTCTACATGACCAGTTTTAGGACAGCCGTGACTACATAGAGAAACCCTGTCTCAAAAACTAAAATAAGCAAATAAATAAATAAATAAATAAAAGACCACATAATATCTTCCTAATTGGTTTTCTTTGCTTGTTTTGTTTTTTTCTAGGTAGCATTTCTCTGTGTAGCCTTGGCTGTCCTGGAACTCAACTCTGTAGACTAGGCTGACTTTGAACTCACATAGATCCGCCTGCCTCTGCCTCCCAAGTGCTGTGATTAAAGGCATGCACCACCACTGCCTGGCCCTACTTGGTTTAATAGACAATTATAAAGCTCAAAAACCTATTATTTACAAGTAATATAAATCTTTCTATGTTTAGAATAGAAAAAATTAACATGTATTTCTCTTTTATATTTCCAAGATCATTGTTAAATTTTGAAAAATTTTTTTCAAGACAGGATTTCTTTGTGTTCTGGCTGTCCTAGAATTTGCTTTATAACCATGTTGGCCTTGAACTCACAGAGGTTCACCTGCCTCTGCCTCCCGAGTGCTGTGATTAAAGGCAGCGTCACTGCAGCCCAGCTGAAAATGATATTTTTATCAATTATATGATAATCCATCCTATATAATTTGTTAATTTCCTTATTGAATGTTTATCAAATTACATCTCTACAGTTAGGGGTATAGTTCAGTGGTAGAATGTATGCTTAGCATTCATGAGATACTGGGTTCAGGCCTGTATCGTGTGTGTGTGTGTGTGTGTGTGTGTGTGCATGTCTGTGTGTCTGTGTGTCTCTGTGTGTGTAACTTTACATTATACCTAAGGAATAAAATGCCTCAATACTTACCTCTAATCAATGATCCTTAAGTACCTACATATTCATTTAGTAACAGTATTGTGGCTTTAAATGTATAGTCCCATTAGTGACTAAGTATGAACTTTATCACGTTCACAAGCCACTGCCATTTTCAATTTTGTCAGCTATCTGCTCAAGTTGTTTGTTCATTTGTTCTAAATTACATACTGCTGGCTCACTATTAATTTGTGTAAGTTAAATAATTATCTATATGAAGTTAAATGGCTTTTTAACATGTAATGTACAGTTCTGCAAAACAGTGCAAAAACACATTTTGGGGATTAATCTCTAAATTGTTGCTTAAACATAATAAAACAATTGCTTTTCTTAATTTATGTAATTATAATGGAAACAGCTGAGAGGCTGTGCTGTAGAATAACCCTTCCGTACGTTGTGAATATGTATTGCTCTCATTGGTTAATAAAGAAGCTGTTTTAGCCTATAGCAAGGCAGAATAAGGCTAGGTGGGAAAGCCAAACTGAATATACAGAGAGGAGAAGGGCAGAGTGAGAGAGAGATGTGAGCCAGACGTCAGAGGAACAAGATGTGCTAGAAAACAGGTATAGCCACAAACCCATGTGGCAAAATGTAAATTAAGAGAAATGGGTTAATTTAAGTTATAAGAGCTTGTTAGTAATAAGCCTGAGCTACAGGTCAAACAATTTGTAATTAATAGAAGCTTTTGTGTGATTATTTGGGACTGGGTGATTGGGACAGAAAAGCTCTGCCTTCATTTGCAAGGCTGATTAAAATAAATTCTTTGGAAAATTCAAATTAAAAAAAATAAATGTACTAATATATGTAATGGCATCTTTATATTCAACATATTAGATATAGTTATTTTTAAATTTTAGGAAGATACAGAGAAAGATAAAGGAAAAGTCTAATCCCTTGAAGAGTAACCTAATAAAAGCTAATGTAAATATTAACATTAATATTTCTAGATGTTAAAAATCCATATTTAAGCTGTACATTTAGATATATGAGCATTTTACTCACAAAAATGGAATTATTATACATGTTGACTCCTTGAATTCCCACTTACCTTTTGAGATTTAAGTTCAAATGCTAATTAAGTTATTGTTCCCTTATACAGATGCTCCTTGATTTACAAACAAATTATGTCTTAGTAAAGCCATCATAAGCTGAAAACACCCTAAGTAAAAAATATATTCAACTCACCCCACATACTCTGAGGCTTTTAAGCATGAGGTTACATGATCATGACTGTACTGAGTGATGCTGCTGCTCAGCCTTGCAAAAGAGTGATCAGATCACACACTGTGAGTCAAGTATAATTTCTATTGGATATGTATCATTCTGCATCATTAAAGTAACAAATGAATCCTAAAATGCGCATTGTGAGTCTGGTCTATAATCCCAGAAACTCCCACAGTTCTTTCTATATGCCATTCTTATGGCCTATGCTATGTAACCAACGCCTTTGTATGCTAATTGGTCTTTTAAGTGTCCATAATAATGTGCTTCTCAGATCTGCTGTGGGGAGACTGCCTGCCCACCCGTCACACACACTCTCACTGTCAATGAAGAGGGACTCCAGGACCATTTCTGTGAGGTGCGGAACCCCTCTCATGCTGTTGCCCAGGGCCTCCTCTTTGGCCTTGCCTAAATTTTCAAACCATCTTCAACTTCAAATCCTTTCTCCCCACCTCCTTCTGTTCTCCTCACTCAGAGGTTACACCTGCACTGCGCTCTCACGGCAATCCAAATTCCTTCTCTATTTTTCTTCACTTGATTTCTCTCAACACATCTCCACTTTGGGGAGTCACATCTTTTCGGAGGACCCAAACCAACAGTGTCCCCACTAAAATGAACATTCCAGGAAGATGAAGGCTCTCTTCTAATCAGTCAGCTTGATATTCTAGCATGAGATCCACCCAGCATTTCAAAGGTTTTTTTTTTTTTCCCCATGGTTTTCATTTCCTTCTTACCTTTTACAAACTCACCTGGTCTGGGGTCTTTTGAGATTTCTTTTTGCAGCACCCTTGGCAACTTAACCCACTTCAGCTGGGAAATCAAATTAAAGTTGGAAACTGGAGAGCCTGCTCAGAGAAAAGACCAGAAAATGATTGCTTACACATAGAACAAAGATGACCCAGTGTTGCACAAATTCTAATTGTTATTAATACTAAAAACCCAGAGGCGGATATAAGGGTTAATGCTGAAGATCAGAGAAGCAGAGGGGCCGGCCACTAGAGAGTTCTTACCTATACCAATACTCAGTTGGAATGGGTGATCCTATCTTCAGATTGCATCTCCAGACTGCAATGCTCCTCAGACTTGTTCTGCCTTGTATTCTTCTCTCTGCCCAGTCATAGCGCTCCTGTCTCCACCTCCCTAGTTCTGGGATCACCTTTGTGTGAGCTCCCTTTCTCTTTTAGACAGATTCTGGTCTTGTGTAGCCCAGGGTGGCCTTGAACTCACAGAGATCCCTCTGCCTCTGTCTCTTGAAGCCTAGGATTAAAGGTGTGTGCCCCCACTGCCTGACCTCTAGTGGCTTAGCTCTGCACTCTGATCTTCAAGCAAGCTTTATTTGTTAAAACACAAACAAAATATAACTACAACACAGCATTCATATTTAATCTGTTTCTCTAAGGAAGATAAAGACGCCATCAAACACATCAAATACAGAGGAGGACTCCAACGAGGAAGGGGGGAAGGCATAACACCGAGGACAACAATATGATGTTGCCCATTTCCAACACAATGAAGCAACAACTTGTTTTGGGAGGAAATATCACATAAAGTACACTTTCAGGCTCCTTTTTTAGGGATAGTCATGGCAGGCCCTGGGTGCACAGCAGATACAGTTAAAACAGCCACGTGGCATTTATCTTTCGGAAAGGTAATGGGGCTGAAGAAGCTACCCTCTTAGAAGCTAGATCATGAAGAGAAGATGTCTTACCCACAAATTCTAGGTTCCTTAAGTTTTCCAGCAGCATTTCCTTATATAGCTCCCTCTGAGACGGCTCCAGCATCTTCCACTCTCCTCTGGTAAAGTTCACAAACACATCCTCAAATGTTACCGCTTCCTAGAAGAACACACAGCATCTTTGCATTGTATCAGTTCCCAACAGACCCTAAGGATTCAGAGAAGTGGTTAGGATATAAGCAGTCTGAATGCATCTACGTCGTCTCTGTGTGTATGTGTTTTGCTGGGAACCGAACTCAGGGCCTGGTGCATGCTAGGTACGTGCTCTTTCACAGAGCTACATCCTCAACCTTTTTTATATTTATTTTGAGATCGTTTCTCACTAAGTTGCTTAAGCAAGTAGCTGGAATGATAGGCCCATGCCCAACCAGGCCTAGCAAATTTTTAATTTTTAAAAAGAATTTATTCTTTTTACGAACATGCATGTTCTGCCTATGTCTATGTGTGTGTATGCTGTGTGCATGACTTGTGCTTCTAGAGGTCAGGAGATGGTGCTGGATCTCTGAAACTGGAATGGAAGACAGATGTAACCTGACATGTAGGTGCTTGGAACTGAATTGGGGTCCTTTGCAAGTACAGTCAGTGCTCTTAACTGCTAACCAATCCCTCCAGGCCAGGCTTGGAAATTTTTTTTAAAGCTTCAAAACGAGGTTCAGTGTCCATACAACCATTGTAAGAAACACAGAACAAGGGTTCTGACTATTCCCACTTGAGACTCTAGCATTAAATATTGACTGTACAAGACTTCTCTAAACTGTTAACACTGATCAAGTTAACCCTAAAACATTCATTCCTAAGAGTAAAAGGAAAATCATACACTAGGTCTGAACTGCCATTCCCCATCCTCAAAACTGTAGACTATAAGCTAAGTACAGGTAATAGTTAAATACACAACAGCAGCTGTTACAGACTTCAGTCACGTGAAGCAGTGACGCTTGTTATTACTCAGAGCCTGGGCTGGCCTCAAACTCAACAGGATCCGCCTGCTTCGGCACCTCTAGGACTGGATTACAGGTGTGCGCTGGTAAACCAGCCTGAAGCAGTATTTCAAAATATATAATCATGCTTACAAGCATGTGACATTCACAAACAAGGATACTGACTCATGAAAATCACTTTTCTTTTCTTTTTTCTTTTTTTTTTTTCCTTTCAGACTTGCTTGGAAACCACACTGGCTTCAAAGCAGCCATCCTGACTTATTGTTCTGAGTTCTGGGATTACAGGCACATCCTACCCATTTTCTATGCGATAGATGTATAGCATCCTCTGTGGGAGGGGAGCAGACAACAGGGACTCTTTTTACTTAGATTAGCAGCTTGCCAATGTCCTATCCTGTAACGAATACCAAGGCCCTGCGACTTCAAACAACAAAAACACATTCTCTCTTAGTTCCAGAGGCCAGAAATAGAACATCGAGGAGCTGCATTCTCTTGAGCCTCTGGGGGAGAGTCCATTTGCCTCTTCCAGCATCCCATGGCTGCTAGCATTCCTTGACCTTCCCTGGCTTGTGGCCCAGTCACTCCAAATTGCCTCCCTCTCTAGATAATCAACTTTGTGTTCACATTTTCTCTGCTTCTCTAATAAGGGCATTTGTGACAGTTGTTAGGACCTACCCATATAATCCAGGATCAACTCCCCATCTTTCCATTTCTATATTATTTTATTTATTATTATTACTACTACTTCTACATTTCAAAACAGGGTTTCCCTGGCTAGCCTTGAATTCCAGAGATCTGCCTGTCTCTGCCTCCTGAGTGCTAGTCTGGTTAAAGGTGTGCACTGCCCCTGCCCAACCATCTTTCCAATTTTAGTAGCACCCATTCTTCATCTTAAAACCTGTATCTTAATGGCACTTGCAATGACTGATTTTTCTTCAAGCAAATAATATTCACAAGTTCCAGGCACCAGGAAGCAAACCTACTCCTGAGCTCATTACTGCTCTACTGTAGACGGGAGCTCATTTCTGCTTTACTGTAGAACTACTACTTGCCACTATAGTTATTTTCCTAACTGGTAATTACTAGTACTGGAAACTTACTGATCCATAACCAGTTGCTTTTTCCAGCTACCACATGAATTCTAGTCTTATTCGGATGACCCCAAGGCTTTGCAAATAGACAGTAACATTGTCTGTTGTAAAATGACTTTGTCTCTCACACTTTAACACTGACATCACTTGGTTGACTGCAATGTTCAGGAAATACCAACCCTTTTGCTTATGTTGTGAGCCCTGCTTTTATTTCTATTTTTTTAATCTCCTGATTCTACCCAGGTGGGGATGTTCTTTATTATGTTAGGGAAATACAATTCTATTTCTTCCTGACTCCTTTTGTCAAGAGAAACTTTTGAGTTTTAGTAAATGCTTTCTCCCTCTCCCCCACAAAATAATTTTGGGATGATGGTGGTACATAAGCATGCTACAGAATGTCTGTGGGGATCAGAGAACAACCTGCTGAAGTTAGTTCTCTCCTTCTACCATATAGACCCTGGGAATGAATTCAGGTCATCAGTCTCGGCTACAGGAGCCTTCATGCACCCAGCCTTATATAATTTTGTTTAGCATCAAACTTATGTTATAGTCTGTGAATCTACATAAATAGCAAGTAAACAGTGACCTATAAGTTCTTTTGGTTGATTCTGTACCATTATATCCCTCACTAATAGCTCAGTTTCCACTGAAGAATGAAAACCAGTGAAAGAAAACTTACACGTGGCTCCACATTCGGAGGAACAGCCACCATCTCCTCTTCTCCCAAGTCCTCTACTTTGCACACAGCAGAATCTTGAGTGCTAAGATCTGGGGAAGGGAAAAGTCAATCTGGTCTTTCAGCTCCATCCTTTGTTCCCAATCTGAACTCACCACAACCCCGTAGCTTGGGTTGGACTGATTTGCTAAAATGGCTCACAGGAAGTGTTTATTTGCTTATTTTTTTAACAAAGAATATTAGAAAGGACACAAATGAACAACCAGGTGAAAAAGCTGCATAGGGCAAAGCCTATTGAAAAAGGTTCAGAGCTCCTAAACTTAGTCCCAGCCTGGATACACCCAGATAATAACTCCCTGCATGCGTTCTTCAGGTATAGCACCCTCCAGGAATCCCCATATGTCCAGATTTCTGTAAGACAGTATCATCACATAGGCATGACTAATGCCATCACTGGTGAGCATCTCAGCTCTCTGGAGTTGGGGGCTGTGAGCTCCATCCCTCTACAGTTGCACTGGAAATCAGCCTCTATGTGTGGTCACTTCTGGACACTGCAAATATCATCTCATTAAGTTCAGGCATGGCTACAAGGGGTCTATGGTAAATGACAAGATGATTGCCTTTGACCTTGACATCTATTGAGGGTTCTGGACCAGGTTTCAGGAACCAAGGAGTAAGGACAAATATTTTAACAAGAGGGCATTTACTGCTCTAGTCACTTGGGAAACGACAAGGGTTATAGGGGCTGCAGGCCAAGGAGGAGATGAAAACTCAAATATCTATTTCATAATACCACAGTGTTTTCATGGTTCCTCAGAAATCAATTTTCCCTTCTCTTTAAAACAAAGAACCACCAGAGACAGGTTTTTTTATATTAGAAAGTAGGCTTTCCCCCACTATTTCATCACAAAAACAGAGTTCCTTCCTTCCAGAAGCCCTTAGCTGTAAAACACTTACTTTGTATAATAATTTGAAATATTTCTAATGTATAAGATGGATCAAGGTAAACCAGCCTTGCTCAAATGTTATTTACAGCCATTTATTGAACTTCCAGATGTTACTTACAGCTTAGTTTATTGAACAAAGACACTAAGCTGGCTAAAAAGACCAACTGTGCCTCTGGGATTTCTAGCTGATTCCCAAGGATCATAGTTAAGAAGCAAGAGAAACTCTACTGAAGGGGGAAAGGCAGAGGGTGGGGTTCTGGGTGAGCTCATTGAGATCTTAGGGGTGGGACATGGGGTCAAGACCCCATGAGGAGCCTGAAGTGACTAAACACACTGAGCATCTCTAGATGATGACTCACGTTCAAATAAAAGAAAGACTTTCTCCAGATCATACTCTACCATTTATAACAAGAACTATAGGTGGTTTTATTGACCAGACAGTTGGAGGAAAATTAAGAATTATATAAAACCATATAAGAGGATCAATTTAAGAAAACTGTTCTTTCTTACAAATGGCTGCTAGCAATAGATTTCACTGCATGGGACTCCACACAGAGGTCAGGATTTTGGAGAAGCAGTGAAGGACAAAATGGATTCTACCACAAGCTCTAACCTGCTAGGAGGAAGTACTGTTTGCTGCCACCAATGTAATTTGTAGTCACACAGGTAACTGGGTTGCCTAACTCCTCTCTGATTTATCACCACAGCATGCTCATTTTTCAACCTTAGAGCCTCTAAGAAGAACTCGAATGCTTACCTGATTGCCAGTCATCGGTAAATAGAATGTCTCCCCTTAATCAGTGGTTCTCAATCTTACGCATGCCATGACCCCTTAATACAGTTCATATTGTGATGATCCCTAACCATACAATTATTTCTGTTGCTACTTCAGAACTGTAATGTTGCTACTGTTATGAATCATAATGTAAATATCTGATATGCAACCCCTATGGAAGGGGTCTTGACCCACAGGTTGAGAACCACTGCCTTAAATGCTCCCTCAATTTTGAATATATAATTTTAACTCTTCCTTTTGAATCTTAGCAGTTTTGCTTCCTTTGAGAGGTTTAGTTCAAACCTTAGGGGATTCCTCATGTCCCTCCCCCCACCCCACTCACTTCTACCCACAACTCTCACCTTCCCTTTCTTCAAGTGTTTGGTTCAAATCTTCTACCAGGGTCACCACCTCCACACTACTCTTGGGATGCTGAGAATTCACCCAAATCCTCATCTCTCCAGGCAAAACCCTCAGGAACTGCTCAAACACGAGCCGCTCTAAGATCTGCTCTTTGGTCTGAACGTCTGGTCTCAGCCACTGCTTGCAGAGGTCCCAGAGCTGATTCAGGGTTTTTCTGGGCCCTTCTTCTTGTGAGTAACAAAACCACCTGAACTTCTGCCTGAAAGAATCTAGGTCATCAGCATATCCTCTTAAGAGCCTTTCTTGGACCCTAGAAGTATCCATTCCAGGGACTCTGCTTTGTTCAAGTGAAGCCAAAGCTGGAGGGCCTGGGGAGACAGCTGTCAGCATGTTTGAGGGCACTGAAGCCTGCATTGTGTCACCAGAGGGAATCCAGTCCCGTGTAGACTATGTGAGTATGTATGATCTGCCAACAGGTACTATCTAAGCACAGCAAACTAACAATGCCTCCGGGAATCCAATTTAGAGTCTTGAAGGAACTGTCAAGAAGAAACAAAAGACATTAAATGAATAAACAGATTGTTAATTCCGAAAACATTGACTTTTATCACCAATGCGTGCAACCCCCCCATATCTAGTCACTTAAAGACACAAGAGTCTCCAAGTGTCCAACCAACCAGTCTATTAATAGGAGAACTTTTTTAAAGATTTATTTTGTTAACAGCATTCTTCTCCCTGCATGTATGCTTGCTCACGGGGAGAGGGCACCAGATCTCACTATAGATGGTTGCGAGACATCATGTGGTTGCTGGGAGTTGAACTCAGGACGTCTGAAAGGGCAGCAGGTGCTCTCAACCTCTGACCCATCTCTCTAGCCCCATAGAAGGAGAATCTTTACAGACTAAAAACTGAAGGGTTCAATAAAGATAATTAAACATCCTCTGCAAGCAGACAGGTACTTCAAACTTAATACAACTCCTGCAAACAAAATGGATGGAAGATCCCCTGGTTCCAAGAGATTGAGTCACAAACACTGGTTAAATACAGGTCCTGCCCTTTCAACAAACACTTATTTCCTAGCAGCTGCTCAATTCAGAAGCCTGATTTCATTTGACTATCAAATTTCCTCCCCGTCTTACTTTCCACATAATAAATAACCAAGCTCAGACCCTCTCTATCTTAACATTTATTTTTAGATTTACTTATTTTATATGTATGAGTGTTTTTCCTGCCTGCATGTATGTGTACCATGTGTCTGGTGCCCATGGAGGTCAAAGAAAGCCTTCGATCCCCTGGAGTTGGAGTCACAAAAGGTTGTGAGCTGCCACATGGCTGGTGGGAACAGAACCTGGGTCCTCTGAAGAGCGACAAATGTTCTTGGCCTAGGGTCCACTCTCCTCAGTATATCTGTCTTCAGTCAACTCTCACGCCCAGCCAGAGGACTTCCCTGATACTCAGAAGCTGACCCTGCTATTTTCCTGCTTGGAAGCCCTCACGGGTTCACTAAGACCAAGTTCAATGCAGAAGGCACACAGAACCATCTAGAGATTTGCCTAGATACCTCACAGATCAACCTTGCAGCCACATTGAAACACTCCATACCAACAGTCTCCTATCTTTGACACCAGAGCTTTCCACCTCCTCTTCCTTGGAATGTCGCCTTGTCAGTCTTACTAATCCTTTACTCATTCTTCAAAATATGACTCTTGGGGTTCAGGGCTGAACAGCAGTTTCTGTTTCGCAGAGGAACCAGGTTCAGTTCTATTCCTGGCAGCTACATAGCAGCCCACAACCATCTGTAACTCCAGCTTCTACTGGGCATTCATACATGCAGGCAAAAGAGCCACAAACACACAATAAAACTAGGGCTGGAGATATGGCTCAGTGGGAGGATACTTGCCTAGCATGTGGAGGTCCTGGTTTCAATCCTCAGGAAAACACACACACACACACACA
>LOEQ01002926.1:33436-54547 GCA_001685075.1 Bramus lutescens | reverse complement strand
ACACACACACACACACACACACACACACACACCATCACCATCACCAAAGGGGGGTATTCCACAAGAAACATATCAAAACCAAAACCTCTGATTCTTCTCAATTGACCCACCACCACCACCATCCCCAACCCCTACCTCCAACACCCCACCTCTACTCCTCCATCCCCCTACCCCACCACCTTGTGATGCTTCCCTTTGATTCCTAAATGGTCTTTTGCATACAGCCTGGCCTGTACTGCATGCATGCATGCATTTATTCATTCATTCCATAAATGACTGTGCATTTACAGATATGGGAATAGGCACCGTGGGGACAGTAGTGTACAGATCACTTACATCAAGGAAAAATGGCCTGAGATGTACCACTATTTGGCAAGATTACGAGCCTCTTATTGCAACTAGCATAGCGTTAACTAACTACCCACCTCAGGACCCGCCACACAGTGATGTCATTTACTTCTTTGCTAACTATCAGGGCCCACCATGTTACCTGACGTCCCTTTGGACACCTGGGTCTCCGCAGTGACTGCGACACGCGCAGCTGCTTCACTAGAAGCTCCGTGAAAATGTGACGCAGGTAAAGGTTCTCAACTCAAGAGAGAAAAGCAGCGGCAATTTGCCCCACAGGTGTCAGCTGGCAAAGCCTGGAGACGCTCTGGCTTATTAAGACCCAGGAGGAAGGATGATCCGGGGTTTTTAAGGGATACAGTCAGGGACGCTGCTAAACATCTAGCAAAAGGATCACACACAAACACACGCACGCGTGAGGAAACAAACCAAGAAATTATCCAGTTCAAAATACCAACGGTAACGAAGTTTTCAAGCCCTGAGCAAGGGAGGAATGAATGGAAGGATGGGATGGCGTGGTGCTGCAGAAGTGCACGCCTCCGCAGCGGCAGCTGCAACGCAGCGCCAGGTCCGTAGGATGCTCTGGGTCCTAACTCGCCCAAGGTGTGCGCGCTCGGAGCCCGCAACCCGCGCAGCTTCAAAAACCAATGGCGGAAACCGATACCTGTACCTACACCCGCAGCCAGCTGCACCGCAACAACCTTGTCCGCAGCAGCTGCGCACGCAAGCCCGCGGGAGCCACTGCGCCTGCGCAGAAGCTATGAACTACGAATCCCGGAGTCCGCCGGCCTTGATTTCAGAAACTCCTGGGTATTCCATAGGCTCTTATCCGGCCTGTTGCGCATGGTTACTGAGAAGAGGCTGGGGGTTTGGCTGCTAAATTATTGCTGCGCCAGAGGCTTAGAGGCCTAGAGCCCGCTTAATTTTTAGATCAGGGCCCGTATCACGGCAGCCTTAAATCTTCCTCAGCTTCTCCCATCACCACCTTTCACTAAAATCCAAAGTGAAAAATCCACCGAGGAAGCATTAGCAAGGCATTCAACACGAGCTATAAGTAACGGTGCAAATAAGTTCCACAAATGCAATCCTCTGACTTCCACACCTGCCACCATGATCCGAGGCAAAGCACCAAGCATGCTTTGCCTGCACTGTTGCAATAGCATCTTGGTTTTTCCCTTCATCCCCCGTCCATCACCTACACCATGGTTACATTATGTCCCTCCTTAGGAAGAACTGCTCAAAACTCTGGTTACTTTTTCTCTGACTGTGATAAAATACCTTGACAAAATCAACTAAAGAGGAAAGGGGTTTATGTCCCCTCACAGTTAAGGTATGATCTTCATGGCCCGGAAGTCAAGGCATTAGGAGTTTGAAGCAGCTGGTTACATCACAACCACAACCAGGAAGCGGAGAGCAGTGGATGCACGCTGCTGCTCAGGTTCCTTTCTCCGTTTAAACAATCTAGGATCCTCTGCTCAGGGAATGGTGCCACCCACAGCAGGCAGGTCTTCCCATCTCAAATATGGTGATCGAGACAATTCCACATAGGCACACCCAAAGAAAGGCTGGTCTCCCAAGTAATTTTAGGAGTGGTTTCACTGATAATGGAAGACAGATCTGTGCAATAATAGTATCAAGATGATAAAAAGTGCTGAGGTTTGGAGATGTATGCCAGCTAGTGATAGGCCTGAACAAGGTAACACAAGTGTGGCCGATCACAGTGAAGATGATCACACCAATGTCTATCTATGTACTTAAGACATTCCTCCTACAAGTGCAAGGTTGATGTAGCTCCTTTGAGAGAAGTTTCTAGCTTTTTTTTTTTTTTGGAAACTAGGGTGAGCTCTCTTAGTCCCATAGAATCCAGAAATGGGCAGAGGGGTGCAGTCCAGGGGCACTGCGGGGTGCAAAGGACTGTGAAGTGTGGTCCTGGGTTTGCTTCAGATGGTGTGTGTGTGTGTGTGTGTTTAAAAGCAGAATTCACTCATATAGCCCAAGTTTTTTTTTTAAACATAATAAAGTGGAGTCCTTCTCATCTCTATAGCCTGGGATTTAGATTCTAATTAGAATCAGAAGGTGTTTACTCTAGAGATGGCTTCTTTCATTCTGTATTGAATCCATGAGATTTGTCAACACTGTTGCATATGGCTGTTAGCTGTTTTCATTGCTGCACAGTCTTCTCCCATGACCTGCTGTCTACATCACTTTCCTGTTTACACAGCTCCTAACTCAGCATCTGGTCCACTATGTGGATGGGGAAGGAAGTACACATGTGTGCATGTGAGTACATTTCTGGAAAGGGCTGCCTGGTTTTCCTGATTCCCTTCTAGAACAGAGGTTCTCAACCTGGGGGTTGAATTACCCTTTCACAGGACCATTGGGAAACACAGATATCCACATTATGATTCATAATAGTAGCAATATTACAGTTATGAGGTGGCAACAAAAATAATCTTATTATTGGGGTCAACACACGAGGAACTGTATTAACGGGTCACAGCATTAGGAAGGTGGAGAAACACTGCTCTAGAATCAACCTGAAAAGTCAAAGGCCTGCCTATCCCTCCCACCTATTTTACAGAAAAAGAAGACACAGTGCAGAGAAAAGGCATGCCCATGGTCACTTAGACAGCAAGCAAATTGGCAGCCAATCAGCATTGAGTAGAAATTTTGGGGGGTGAGGAAGCACACCCTCCTCCAACTTTAGAAGGAAAAAGACAAAATATGACCTAGACTAGGTCATAGTCTAGCTCAGGTGGGTTTTGTTTCTCTGCTTGCTTTTTTTTCTATTCTTAAAAGATTTGTCTATTTGTATTTTATGTGTATGGATATTTTCCTCATATGTATGGACATGTACTACTTACATGCTTGGTACTTTTGAAGGCAGGCCAGAAAAGGGTGTCTGGTCTCCAGAGACTGGAGTTCCAGATGGTTGTGGGCCGATAGGTAAGTGCCAGCAACTGAACCTAGGTCCTCTGCAAGAACAACCAGTGCTCTGAACAACTGAGCCATCTCTCCAGCCTCTGCTGGCTTGCTTTAGTATTCCATGCTGGCTTACAATTTGTTTATAGCCAAAGATGATGATCTTGAACTTCTGATCCTCTTGCCTCCACTTCCCGAGTGCTAAGATCACAGGCATGTGCCACCATGCTGGTTTTATGGGATGATGGGGCTTAAACCAAGGTTTTTATGCGAGTTAACAAGCCCTCTACCAACTGAGCTACAGTCCCAGCCCCAAGGCAGTTGTTTTAAAACTTATCGGTATTAGTTAAACACAGTGGTACACATCTGTAATCCTTGCACTCCAGTTAAGGAAGAAGGACCACAAGTTGGAAACCAGCTTGGAAAACAGAGTGAGACCCTGTCTTGAGAAACAAACAAACAAACAAAAAAAAACACTTTCAGCTCTTGCTATTGCTGTTTGTCCCAAATGCTGTTTAATAAAATAGGTGAGAAAGGTTGTGGGGTTTTTGTTGTTGTTGTTGTTGATTTTTGAGACAAGTCCTGGCTGTCCTGGAATTCATTCTATAGACCAAGTTGGCCTTGAACTCACAGAGATCCTTCTGCTTCTGCCTCCCAAGTGCTCTGGGATTAAAGGTGTGTGCCACCTCCTCCCGGCTATAGAGAGGGTATTTCTGAATAAAGCCTTGACTGACGTGGTTTATTTTAGACAGCCTTTTAGGCATCTCCTTAGAACCCTGAGGACTCATGGGTATCTAGTCTGTGAGCCCCTGAGGTTGGGAGGTGTGAGTCTCCTTCAATGACACCAAGGCCTCACTCTGCTGACTTATTGGTACTCCAAGGGTCTTAGTTCCAGCAGGAAGCTATGGATCCCTGTCTAGGAGAAATGGAGACCCTTTTCTGCTTGACCACGTAAAGTCTTAAGAAGTGACAAGTTCTGTAAAGAAAGGAAAGGAATCAAAAACAAGTCAGATATAAAGAGTGGTAAGTGGCCCCTGGAGAGAGGAGATGAAGACGCAGAGCAAGACGCATCTTACAAGATACATCTGGAGGAAGTGCCGATGGAGCGATCGGCTCTAGGCATCCAGAGGCAACACTCAGCCTTCCTCTGAACAGATGAAAGGGAGGCAAGGGGCTACATGTAAGGAGATGGTAGGGAGGGTGTCTGAGGGGTTCCCCACTGTGATCACACCGCAGAAGGGAGGTGGAAAATGGGGCCTAAAGCTTGTTAGGAGATTGATCGGAGTTAGCTGCAGTGAAGATGACTGCTAGCCAGAAATACACAGATTTTTCCCACAGTGTCAAGGGCCCATTTGAGATGAGAAACCACCCCTTCATGTCCCGTCAATGGTTTTTCTCAAAGTCCATAAAGTAGAACAGAGCAGGTCAGTGGGATGGAATTTTGCGGATAAGTCTGATAGGAGCACAGAGGGACACACATTCGAGTGTGTTTGTATGAAATGGAGAAGGATCCAGTTTAGATGAGGAGAGGAACAGGTAACTGATACAAAGGGAGAAAGGGAGGAGGGCAAAGGGGAAGGGAAATCAAATCTTAATAATCAAAGGATTACTCATCACTATGCAACCCAGCAGCCTCACTCCTAGGCATTTACTCCAGAGAAACATTAGCATCTAGCTGCATAAAGATCACAGGAAAGAGGTTGGGTATGCTTTGTTAATGATTGCCAAAGACTAAAGACAATTCGTACCCTAGTGTCAATGGAGAGCCGTCCTTTTCCAAAGTTAGTTTATTGATTGATGGACTGATTGTGTGTGCTAGTGCATGTATACCATGGTGCATGTGGTCAGAGGGCGACTTTGAGGGGACAGCTCTCTCCTTCATGATGGAACTTGGGTCCTCCATCTTGGTGACAAGCCATCTCACTAGCCCTCATGTGTGAGTTTTCATCACTGTGACAAAATACCAGCAAAAAAGTAACTTAAAGGAGGAAGGATTTATTCTTGGTCATGGTTTCAGATGTTTTAGATCATGATTAACTGGCTCTGTTGCTTTAGGCCAACTAGTCCCTACCTTCCAATAAGGTCACTTAATTCATTGATAGGATCACAGTTCTCAGAATCCAAATGCTTCTCAAGAGGGATACCCAGTGGGAACTAAGCCTTTAACACACGAGTCTTTGGAAGATATTGCATGCCCAAACCTAAACTGGTGAACAGATAAACTTCCATAGTTGCATGCAAAACCACTCAGCAGTAAAAAGGAACACGAATTGCTGATAAGTGCAAACATGACCATACTCCATAGACAGCACGCAAGGTGACAGAAGCCAGACACAAAGCTACACCCAGTATAGTTCCATTTCTAAAAAAGACAGACGTAGATGCAGAAATCAGCGAGTGGTTGGCAGGGGCTGGGTGGGGCAAGAAATGCTGTGGTGAAAGTCTTTGCTTAGCGGGTAAGTGTTAGGTTTGGCTGTGGTAGTGGAAGTGCGATTATTACAGTTGTCTGCATGCATTTGTCAAATAGAAATATATACATTAGATATATGGATTTTGTTTTAGTTGAGTTCTACTTCAATAGAAATGAAAACATGTTGCTATGGGTTGATTGTGGTCTGCACCCCAAAAGTTCTTTGGCTACGAACTTGGTCCTCAGTGTGGTGGTATGGAGATGATAAGACCTTTGTGAGGTGGGGCCCAGAACTCATCAGGTTAAACAGGGAATCATGGAAATCACCCTCAGAAGCCATGAAAGCTTGTCTGTGAAGAGCGTGCATTCCTAAAAGAGTGGACTATTATGGTAAGACCAGTCATACACTAATGGTAACTTGGCGGGTCCCAGGCTAAGCACATGTGCATGCCTGAGCTTGGACTTGCTAGTTAATTGATAGTTTCTCAGCATGCAGTCCTCCCCAGTGTGAACTAGACCTCTCATGTCTCCCTCCATTTAGCAAGCATGCAGCTGCAGGTTCAAGCCTGAGTACACACACACACATATGTGCTACAAATTGCTTAATAGTGACACAGACCTGCTGTGACCCTGGATCTGGGGTGGAGAGACTGGCTCTCAAAGGTAGCAAACATGCCATGTTGGACGGGGTGGAGCCAACAGGCAGGACCCCAGAGTCAGTCCTAGCCATGCCCACTTAGCATTTAAAAAAAAGTGGTTCTGGTTAGAAAAGGATTACAGATATGCAATAAAGACAAATCCAGATGGAAAAGACCTCTAAATGGGTCACAGTGTTGAATAAATGTACATAGGCTTGGCAGACAGAAGAACAAGACTATAGAGAGTTATAAAAAAGTAAATGGCTTTTTAAAAATAAAACAAAATCTTTAAAGAGACAGAGTAAACTTATAGAAAAAATAATAGAGTAAGAAAAATAAGCCATATAAAGATGGAATATATACAGAGAGTCTGGATTATGTGTATATTACTGTGTTTCCTTTGAATCTTTTGACTGCAAAGGAACTAAGTAACCAATATATACTTTAAAGGTATCTTGTTTTCAAAATTTGGGTCTAAGAATATGTTGCTTTGGAAAAGAGGTTCTTCTTTTGTTTCTACAGAGGATGAGAACCTGTGAAATTCCTTTAGACTAACGTGGTTTGATCAAACAAGACCCCCCGAAAGGCCACTGTGAACACCCCCAAAAATACTTCACCCAACAAAAAGCAGGAATTAATTTAGTGAGAACTATGGCCAAATTCCCTAAATGATTGTTTATAAATGTTTGTTTACATTTAAAGGGTGAGATGCTATAGAGATTTGCATTGGTGTGGATAGAGATACAAATTTTAGGTCAATTTTGTTATATGTATATTTCTGCTCTTGATTAAGGTATTGTGATTGTGCAGTTCATTTAAAATGTAATGCATAATTAAGAAATATAGGTTAATAGATAATCGTCTATAATAGTCAAACTTGTAGTCATGTTAGTTAGGTTTTCTATATAGAGAGATATATTTCAGTTAGAGAGATATTTTTCATATCTTTCAAAGACTACAAATATGGCATTTAAAATATTTTAATAACTTAGGTGAAAAGTACTGTACTCTGTGATCTGCTCCTGGCAGCACCAATTACTTCAAGAGAAATATGGGCATTAAAGAGGCTCCTTATGGAGTTTGCTAGCCATTTGGGCAAGAAACTGCTCTTGTCTGGACCACTTGATGCTATGCTGTATGAACTGGGCATGCAAGACCCACAGAGAAATGACTGCTGTACTTGCCTAAAGGTGAGGCGATCTTTTGGAGTTCCTGCTTCATTAAAGAGTCTGATAGACATTCTGCAGAATACAGAAAAAGTGATTGACAAACTGCCAATATAGCCAGAACTGTCTTTGAAATTTCCTGCTTCATGGAAAAGTCTGCCAGATACTATGGGCCAGTAGGCTGAAGATGTATGGCCCAATGATACAGAAGAACTTTGGGTCACTGTCTGATGTAGGAGGGTCTTCTATCTGTTACTTTCATTGGTTAATAAAGAAACTGCCTTCGCCTTTTATTAGGCCAGCCCTTAGGTGGGTGGAGTAGACAGAACAGGATTCTGGGAGAAAGANTAATGGGCCAGGCAGTGCTTAAATGAATACAATTTGTGTGTTGCTATTTCAGGAGTAAAGCTAGCTGTGCAGGAGCTGGGTGGGATGAAAAGCAGGCCCGCTCCCCTTTCACTACAACTGTCCAGGTAGTGAAATCTCTCTGTCAATTCTAGCATTTTGAAAGTTGCCTACAATGCACCTAAGTAATATTATATCTTTCTGGAGTCTTTGATGAAATTGAAGAATAGATAGCAATAATGTAGTTTTCCTTAGTTATGATAAGAGATAAAGTAGATATAATATTGTAACTGTAATTCTTGTTTGACACCTGTTTTTAATATGTAATTTTACAATGTTAAAGTTAAAACCTTCCTTTTTTATTTAAACAGAAAGAGGGAAATGGTGTGGGAGGTCCTTTGGTCTATGTGTTGCTTTTATTGGTTATTGAATAAAGAAGCTGGCTTGGTTGGTGTGATAGGGCAGAGTAGTGCTAGGTTGGTAAAACTAAACTGAATGCTGGGAGAAAGAAGGCAGAGTCAAGGAGAAGCCATGTAGCCCCACTGGAGACAGATGGAGGAACTTTACCCAGTAAGCCAAAGCCTCGTGGTGATACACAAGTTAATAGAGATGGGTTAAATTAAGATATAAGAGTTAGCCAGAAATATGCTTAAGCTATTGGCCAAACAGTATTCCAAATACTATGCTTTCTGAGTGATTATTTTGGGACTGAGCAGATGGGAACAAACAAGCAACCTCCTATAACACACACATAGTGAAAATAAATAATCACACATTTAAACACATTATCTTCTGTCATTTATTCAACATTATCAGATAAAGTGAGGAGTGAGAGTGATGTCAAAAGAAAAAAAGGACATTTTTAATGAGACAGGTTATTTGAACAATTTGTGAATCAGGCATCATTTAGAACAAGAAAAGTTCTGGAGGGTGGGGAGTATAAGGAGACTATATGCAGAGCCTGGAAGTAAGATGTCTAAACTGATGAGTTAGTTGTCAGCTCTTTATTTGCCTTGTCTGGGTCTAGTCTGATGAATGAGTAGCCTAAGACTGGTGGATGCTGGGTTGATTTCATTGACTGAGACTCAGCTATTTGTCATGCAAGTATTTTTCTCAGTTAGATTTTTCAGTTTTTATACCAAACTAGGTTATGGTTTCTTGCATAGGACCTCAGCAGAGAATAACATTAGGATGGAGATTAGATTTAAGGGTCTTCTTCTGAAGGGAAAAGTAGAAATATAGTCTAGAAATGGATAAAAGAATAGATTACTGAATCTACCTTAAACCAAAAAGCAACTATTAATCCAAATATTTTACATTGTATGGATTTTTGTATATTGATACAAATTTAAGGTTATCTTTGTTATAACATACTGTATATATGTTTCTACTCTTGTTTAAAGTATTTTTGTATATTGATACAAATTTAAGGTTATTTTTGTTATACTGCATATATGTTTAAGGTGTTGTACCTATGTAGCTCACTTAAAAATGTAATGTATAATTAAGAAATATAGGTTAGTAGCTAATTAGAGTTATAGTCATCTATAATAATCAAACTTGTAGTCATGTTTAGGTATGTTGTCAAGGTTAAACAGAGATATATTTTAGATAGATAGATGGTCTTCAAACACTTCAGAGATCTACATAATATGGCATTTAAGATGTTTTAATAACCCAAGACTTTATATGACAGTGAGACACTTCTGCTCCTGGCAGAATCAATTTACTTAAAAAAAAGGATGATGGTTATCAAAGAAATTCCATATGGAGTTTGCTTTCAATGTGGCAAAGCCAGCCATTTGGGCAAGAAACTGGCCTTGCTTTGATTGCTGATAGTATTTCATCCAAACTGAACAAGCAGGACACAAAAGAAAGCAACTACTGAACTGTGCCAAATCAAGGTAGGACAGTCCTTCAAAGTTCCTGCTTTGCAGAAAAGTCTGTCAGACATTCTAGGGCTATAGGCCAAAGATGGATGTTGTCCCAATGTTGCAGAGGAACCTTGTATGTCCAGGCAGTCATATATCTCTGTCATTTTCTTAGTTTTGGAAGTTGTTTTTTCTGCACTTCCTGTTTGCTCAGGCAATATTATATGCCTCTCTGGTTCTGATTGAGTTGAAGATGAGATAGTTATAGTTACACTTTTTCTTGTTATCAAATTCAGAAAACAAACTTACATAAGAGATGCAAAGTTTGTAAAAATGAGAAACATAAAAACTTAAGTCACTTATCTAAGAAAATGTTTTAAGGTCTAAAAAGATTGTTTTAGGATGGTAATACAAGTTATGATAGAAAATGGTTTAGGTATAAAACTTTAAATTTATCAAGATAGGATAAGTAATGGAGTATTTTTACTGAATATCCCAAATCCAAATGGACTAGACATTGTGAATGTAATTCTTACCTGATAATTGTTCTTATTGCATATAGTTTTGCTGTGTTCGAGTTAAAACCTTTCCTTTTTATTTAGACAAGAGGGGGAAATGTTGTGGGATATTTGTCCACTGTGTGAAGATACATTGCTGTGATTGGTAAATAAAGAGCTCTATGGGACTTCTGTGCAGAGAGATAGAGGAAGGAGGAGATGAATGTAGGAGTACAGAGAAGATGCCAGGAGGCATGGAGAAGAATCAGGAGGTACAAGATGGAAGAGAGGTAGTTCCTGTGATAGAAAGTAGGTGAATATAAATGGGTTAATTTAAGTTTTAAGAGCTAATTGTGAACAAGCCTAAGCTAAGACCAAGCTTTCATGATTAATAGGAAGCCTCTGTGCCATTTTTGGGGAGCTGGTGGTCCAAAGAAAGCCCGACTACAGAGGGGTTCTGTGGGTCAGCAGGTGTTACAATGGAATGGAGATGGCCGGAAGAAAAGGCTGAAGGGGGTGGCAGGAAAGAGCTAGGGGAACAATGGATCCACACCAAGAGGTGTAGTCCCCAGGAGTGATATCTTCAGAGGACCAATAAAGTAATAACAATACATGAAATTAAATAATAAGAAAGGTTATTGTGTCTACAAGAAGTTATAGGGCATTACTGAAAATTTAATGAACAGTCAGAGAAATTAAAACACAGTTCAGGAATTAAAGAGCTTAAGACATTGAAGTTAACAAATCTCTTAGGGAGTAGCCTTTAAGACAAATGCATGAAAAAGCAGAGTGAAAAATTAAAAAATTAAACTATTAATCTCAGAGCTTCATTAGCTGACTTTCAGCAATTTTAAAGAGTGTAAAAGGAAGCATTTAAAAAATTCATGGGAGGCTAGAAGACTTTCCAGAAACTGACTGAAGCGTTGGGTGGCAAGTGTTGAATTGTGTGAGGGGGAAGGCAAACTGTTACAGAACAGGCAGCAAATATCCCAACAACTAGAAAGCAGGGGACAAACAAACAAACAAGAGTAATGTTTTATAACTTAGAAAGGGAAACATTTCCAAATATGATTTTCCCCAGTCATCCTGAATATTTTAGTGGATCAAAGCCGTTTTCAGAAGCAGTAAGTCCTCAACTTTCTCCCCCAGCCTTCTTTTTTCATGGAGCCCCTAAGACAAAGAACAGTAAGCTGTGCCATGAGTCTAATATAGCCACAGCTTTTATTTACTTTTAATTTTTCACTGACACATAAGATGTGTATACATTTATGGGGTACAGTGTGATATTTCATTTATGTATTTAGTTTGATATTACACTATTTAGTCATGCTAGGCCATGGTATGCATTTGGAGTTCAGAGGATAACTTGTAGGAATAGATTCTCTCCTTCCATCATGTAGCTCCCTGCAATCAGTTTTGGCAGGAAGGATAGTTGCTGACTGAACCATCTGGCTGGTTCCAGGGCAATGTTTTGATTCATGTGCATGTTGTGTGATATTCAGATTGGGCTGAGCCTATCTCCTTTTACATATCTGCCATATCTTCACATGAAACATTCAAATTATGTTCTTCTAGTTTCCTGAAAGGTGCCTTATACCATCATCACCTCTAGTCCCCTGCTGTGCCGCAGAACACAGAACACCACTGCATCTCTTAATAAATTAATCTTCACTGGAACAGCTGTGCTTCTCTGCCTAGAACCTGTCTGTTGTGGTTCCTGCGAAATAAGGGCAGAGAAGAGTAGTTGTGAGAGACTGTGAGCTCCAAAGAGCCTAAATTATTTACACTCTAGCCCTTCATAGAAAATGTTTACGATTGCTGATGTGTAGCTCAGCGGCAGAGAGTCTGTCTAGCATTCAGAGTCAGATAAAAATCTAATCTGCTGGAGCAGGGGGACAGAAAGTTCCAGGAATACCCTTTCTGAAAGAGAAAAATGCAAGAAGGAAGGAAAGACGGAGAACAAAAAAAGAAAGAAAAGAAACAGCTGTGTGTGCTGTTACTGAGAGTGTTGGGGGCTTTGGCTCAATGTAAGGGTGGCTGGGAAGAAAGGGAAGCGAGGCAAAAGCGGGACAATTGCAAACTGATAGGAAGCAGCTCTGGGTTGGAGCAGACTGAATGAGGAAACCAGCGTTGACCTAAGAAATTGCCAAAGAGCCAAGACTGGTGGCAAATGCTTGTGAGCACAGCCCTCAGGAGTCTGAGGCAGGAGCATCATACATTTGAGGCCAGTCTGGACTACACCGTGAGATTCTGTCTCAAAGCGTGCACCCACACAAAGCTGCAAAGCTAAATGGTGGCTAGGTCATATAGGACTTTTGACACTCGTCATGATGGAAACCGTCAATATGAAGGTGAAGATTATAATGACATGAAAAGGCAGAAAATTGACAATGAGGGCTGTCATAGTTAGCTGCAGTCTTCAGGCAATGATGCAATTCAGAGGTTGTAAAAAATTTTTTTTTAACGATTTATTTATTTATCATGTATAAAGTGTTCTGCCTGCATGTATCCTTGCAAGCCAGAAGAGGGCACCAGATCTCATTACAGATGGTTGTGAGCAACCATGTGGTTTCTGGGACTTGAACACAAGACCTACTGGAAGAGCAGCCAGTGTTCTCTACCACTGAGCCAGTTTTCCAGCCCCTGGGTTGTAGAATCTTTAAGAGGGTATAGGTAGGGGAGAAAAGTCGCATGAAAAATGCCTTTGAAGGGGATGTTGGGACTCTGCTCCTATCCCGTTCCTAGCTGCTGTTAGGTAAGCAGCTTCCTTGAAGCACACACTTCCACCTTGAGACAGGCCTTGCCACCCTCGGCAGCCAACCCGGCTAAAATGTGAGCTACACCAATGCTCTTCTCCATATAAACTGATGACCTTAGGCTTTGTTACGTGAATGGAAATCGGCCCGCACAACCCCCTGCTTCCCCCCATTTCTGTATCATCCAACTAAAGTAATAGCAGTTCGTGTTAGGGTACAGATTCACAAAGACATGAGAAATGAAAAGGATGTAACAGTAATAAGATTTTGTGAGGAAAAAACACAGATGATGAATGGGTGGGAATTTACCACATCCCAGAAAACGGATTTTTACTTCAAGGAGTCTGGAGCAGGGGTGGCAAAGGCTAAGGACTTGGTGGCATTGAATAAATTTTTTTTGAGCAGTAAAATTGAAAGAGGTCAGTGATACAATAAAGACATTTGATTTTAATTCTCTTAAAAAAAAAGTCACAGCCAGCTTTGTAACTTGGTGATACACTGGTTAGCATCCACGGGCCCTGGGTTCAGTTCCCCAAACCATTAAAAAAATGAAAACAAGAAGATTAAAGGATCAAATACATATATTGTAAATAGAGATTCTTACAATTCCACAATGCAAGTATGATTATGACCATTTCTCCCTCTGTTTTGTATATATGTGTTTATATGTATGTGCACGTGTATAAAGATTTGAGGTCTCTCATTGAACCTAGAACTCACAGATGTGGCTATACTTGCTTGTTTGAGAGTACTTGATCCTCCTGTGCACTGACAAGTCTGTGTATGTGTGTGTATATGTGTATGTATGTGTGTGCATGTGTGTGTAAGTTAAACTCAGGTCCTCATGCTTGCAGGGCAAGCCTTTTACCGACTGATCTTTATGCTCCATGATCTTTATGTTTTCTTTTGCAATGATAGAGCACAGACACAGGGCCTCATGCATGGTAGGCAGTGCTCTGCTGCAGAATGTCCTCTACCAAGTCCCACAGCTTATATTTTACAAATGTGGAAAGCCAGCTCCAGAGAAGTTGTGTAGCTTTCCCACAGCCACCCACTTTGTAAGCATATGGGATGGTATTGAAGTTCAGGCACTCTGGTTCCAAAGTTTGCTGCCTCATAAACACCATGAGAGCAAATATTCATTCAGGTTCTCTGTTGCATATATTCTTACTATGATTTCAGATCACCTCCATGTCTTCTCAGTGACAGACAGTGGTGACAAGGGCAGTCCTGGATGACCCTAGAGGCTGTTAAGTCATGATCAGTATCCACCTCACATTTATAAAATTGTACCTAGAAAACACAAACAAATTAACCGCATCACCTCATTATTAACAAGCAATTGGACTGAAGATATAACAAAGGATCTCCTGAAAAAGAGAGCCTGTGATCAGGTTGAGTCATTGCTGAATACTAACAGACTTTAAAGGATTAACACTAAGGCAATTATTTCATGAAACAGAAAGCACAGGAATGGATTTAAATCCATGCTATTAAGCTAGTAGTACTCTGATGCTCAAACCAGATAAGGACACAACAGCAAATTACAGAGCAATTTTCTTGATGAACTGAGATGCTAAAATTCTTGCAAATCAAATTCAACAACCTACTGAAAACTATAATTGACTTGGTTTCATTCTAGAGATGCAAGGATGGTTTTACATATGGCGATCAACAGACATAAATTTCATATCATGCAATTATTTGAATAGATATAAAATGCCTTAGATGAAGTCTAATATCCCTGAGGAATCTAGGAATAGAAAGACCATATTTTAACATGATGAAGTTCATGTTGTCATATAGTAAAACTGTACCCAATGTTATATAGAAAGAAGAAAAACTGAAAGCCGGTCCTCTAAAATCAGAAACAACATTAGGGTGTGTGGCAATTTGAATGTAATTGTCCCCCATAGTCTCATAGGGAGTGGCACTATCAGCAGGTGTGGCTTTGTTGGAGTAGGTGTGGCCTTGTTGGAGGCAGTGTATCACTGTGGAGGTGGGCTTTGAGGTTTTCTATGCTGAAACCAGTGTGTCAGTTGAGTTCTTATTGCCTGTAAAACGTAGGACTCTCAGCTTCTCCAGCACCATGTCTGCCTGCATACTGCCAAGTTCCCAGTCATAATGATAATGGACTGAATCTCTAAAACTGTAAGCCGCCACCTCAATTAAATGTTTTCCTTTATAAAAGTTGCTGTGGTCATGGTGTTTCTTCACGGCAATAAAAGCCCTAAGACAGAAAATTAGGGTAGTGTGACAGGTGTGACCATATTTTTGTTTGGAGTAACATGAACTTCGGGCTAGGAAAGCAGTGGATGCTTTACTCGCTGTTTTATGGGCCATACTAGCAGGACCGTGGAAGACAGTGGTGCTGAATGTGGTTTGATGAACTGTGGGGCATCAAGAGGTTGCAGAGGAGAAGAATGCTAGTATATGGCCTAGAGACTGGTCTTGTGATATTTTGGTGGAGAAAGTGGCTGCCTCTTGCTCTTGTCTGAGAGTCGGCCTGAAGCTAAATTGAAGAGTTTTAAATTAAATCTGTTGGCAGAGGAAATCTCAAAACAGCCTAGTATAGACTCTGTCGTGCCGTTACTAGTGTTAACTCTCATGAAGATATATAATGAAAAGGAACGAGCTGAGCAAGGAAGAATATTTGAGGAGTAAAAAGAGCACCAGAAAGTGGGTGGAGCTAAATTCCATGTTCAAGAGGATAAACAGAATAAGAAATGGAATAAAGGGAGTGAGGACCTCAGGGCAAGATCTCACCCAGCTAAATTTCCAACTTGTAAAAAGGAATGAAAAGTTTAGAGGTGTGGTAGCACACACCTTTAATCCCTGCACTAGAAAGGGGAGTTTGAGGCCAGCCTAGTCTAGAGATCCAGTTTCAGAAGAGCTAAGCTTAGGCAGTGAAGGACAGAAACCGATGAAGATGTAATTGAACAAGGGGGCCATGTTCCAGCCCCAGCAAGCAGCAGAACTTGGCAGCTTCAACCATGTGGTTCTGAAGTTAAGGATAGAAGAAATGGGCTATAGAACTGCCTCCAGAACTAAGGACAGCGGCCAAGGCCAGACATGTGCAGGGTGTCCTTGCGTGGAGGCCTAGAGAGGCCATTGTTTGTAGCTGTGATGCTGAAGCCTGGATTGCCTTGGAGACCCCAAGATGCTAAAGATGCCGAGAAGAGCTACTAACAGGGAGCGGAAGCAACCCAAAAGAAAGAAGTGTGTTCAGTCAAAAAAGCTGAAAAGACCTGGAGATCTGAAGAGCGTTTGCCATCAGATATGGAGATACAGAGTTTGGAGTTTGCCCAGCTGGATATCAGTCTCATGTTGTTTGTTTTCTGTTCTTTACTCTCTGCTCTTTAATTTTGGGAGGGGCCCACCACCCAGCTCCCAAATAAAGAAACACACAAAGACTTATTCTTATTTATAAATGCCCAGCCTTAGCTTTGCTTGTTTCCAGTCAGTTACTCTTGACTTAAATTATCCTGTCTACCTTTTGCCTCTGAGCTTGTATCTGTCTCGATTTTGTATACCTTTCCTTACTTCTTACTCCATAACATGCTGTGTAGCTGGGAGGCTGGCCCCTTGTATCCTCCTCTCCTCTGGTTCCCACTCATTCTTCCCTCTAATTTTCTTCTCCTTCTATTTATTCTCTCTGCCTGCCAGCACCACTCATTTTTCTCTCCTGCCTCGCTATTGGCCATTTAGCTCTTTATTAGGCCAATCAGGTATTTTAGGCAGGCAAAGAAACACAGCTTCACAGAGTTAAACCAATGCAACGTAAAAGAATATAACACATCTTTGCATCATTAAAGCAAATGTTTCACAGCATAAAGAAATATAACACATCTTAAATTAATATTCCACAACAGTCTTGCTTTGGTCCAGTACTTTTTTTTTTTGCTATGCTCCCTTCCCTGCAATTTGGAATGGTAATGTATATCCTGTGCTATTATATGTTGGAAGTATGTGATCTGTTTTTTTTAATTTTTACAGGCAATTACAGTTAAGAGATTGCATGAATCTCAGAAGAGACTTTGGACTTTGAAACATTGTCGAGACTATGATAGACTCTGCAGACTTTCGAAGTTGGACTAACTGAATTTTGCATTGTATTATCGTTATAAAAGTTGCCATAGTCATGATGTCTCTTCACAGATATAGAATACTAAGACAGGGGGTGTCTTCTCTCTTCATTCTCATCAGTATCGTGCTTAAATTCTTAGCCAGAGCAATTAAGCAAGAGAAAAAATAAAAAGGATACAATAACAAACGGTGAAAGGAAATTATCTTTTTGCAGGTAATATGGTCACTTCCATAAAAAACCTAAAGACCTTCATGAGAAACCTGTGAGGTTTGATAAACACTGCAAAGTAACAGAAGCCAAATCATTTCATAGAAAGCAGTACTTTTCCTATTCCCAATTAATGAAAGAAGTTGAGAAAACAATCCCTTTCACAATTACCTCAAACAAACCAACAAGCTAGTTAGTGTTGCACACATTTAATCACACTGTGAACCCAGATATTGTATGAATTTAAAAAATCCTGAGTTCAAGAGGCAGAGCCATCAACTAGTTGATAAAATGTAGCCATAGAGAATAAAGAGGTTTCAGGAAGATAGAGAAACACACAGAAGTAGAAGGGAGGGACTTAGAGTTTGCCTGTCCATTTTGACTTGGAATGGCAGAAAAAGAGCTGTCTTTTTCAGATGCTGGTGAAGGAGAAAGATCAGCCAGTTAGTTGTTTCTTAACCTCTCTGAACTAACAGGTTTCCATTCCAGTCTCTGACTTTTGAGTCTTTATTGGTAAAATCGTAAGAAAAAATTGCAATTGGCACTCCAACATGTAGCACAAGGTCATGCCAGCTGGAGCTGTGGTTTCTGCCTCCTCCGCTCCTCCTCATGTGCACACAGGATACTTTGTTCCCATGCATTTCTGTCACCAATGCTGTGGACAAACTGGGAAGTCAGCAGATTAGTTGAAACACCTGGGAAGTCCTTAAGGAAAGAGTTAAGTACTATTGAAATTTTTCCCATGCTGAAGACGGGAAATATCACATTGTAGGGAGTTAGGACCCTGCAAATAGAAGCAGTAAATGGGGGATAAATGATGTAGCTTAAATTAACATAATGCTGATTGTAATTATTATCAGTCTGGTAATTTATATTTCATCCTTAATAGTTACAGTGGTTTCTTGTGCCAAATATAAAAACTGATCTGATAATTGTGCCAAACATGAAAAGTTGACTGGTAAGATACAAGCCTTAGAAAGACTTATTAATGGAACTAAGAAACATACTCAGACACAGAGGAATTTAGACAAGAACCTGTTGTGGTACTGCATGGTGGAATTGACAAGGGATAGCTCAAGGTTATTAGAAAACCAACATTAGTTTATCCAAGTTTATACAAGAATGACCTAGAGACAAGACACCCTCAAGGTTATCAGGAAGTTAAATAGAATCCTATAGAAATGCTAAATATGAGGAACCTTAAGGAATTGGTCATTTAATATGGTATGCATTCACCCTGTCTGATGCAGTATTAAATTCACGGGCAACTCAGAACAGAATTATCCCTCAAGACTGGAAAGATTTAGTCACAGCAATATTGGAAGCTGGTCTATTGATATATTATGTGTGTTTTAATAAACCAAGCTTGCCTGAAGATCAGAGTGCCGAGTTAAGCCACCAGAGGTCAAGGAGTGGTGGCACACACCTTTATTCCCAGGGTTTAAGGCCACCTTGGGTTACCTGAGAGTTAATCAGTCTAAAAGAGAAGCAGAGCTCATAGCTTCAATCCCGGATCTTGAGATGACATGCCTTTAATTCCAGCACTAGAGAGGAATGTAAATCAGGAGTGAAGTCTCAGTGCCGTCTGAGGTTTGGTGGAGAGCATTGCAGCCTACAGTCATGCTAGGACAGGCTCGCCCCTTTGTCTGAGCCTTGGTGGAAGTAGGAACTCTATAGTAACTTAGCTGCTTTTCTTTATTTTCTTCTTCTTCTCTTTTTATTTTTTTTCTGTTTTGTTTTTGTTTTTTCAAGACAGGGTTTCTCTGTGTAACAGCCCTGGCTATGCTGAAACTCACTCTGTAGACCAGGCTGGCCTCAAACTCACAGAGATCCACCTGCTTCTGCCTCCTGAGTGCTCGGATTAAAGGTGTACCACCACTGCCACTGCCTGGCTGCTTTTCTGATTTTCATCTTGAACCCCAATATCTGTTTCTGAGTTTTTATTGTTCATGCTACATCAGTTCTCAGTTGCAATGGAAAACATGGTGGAGAAAAGAAGGTAGGGCCATAGAATACTGAAATAGGCTAGAGTTATTGATATTTCCACATTTCTATATGAAGGCCAGGATGTTGGATTGCAAAGGAACATTGATTTTCACTATCATCCCTTGAACCTGTATTGTTTAGCAGTGTTGAATGCTTGGAACAAGGTTGAAGAATCAGGAAGGAGGTCTGAGTCATTTGCTAAAATTATCAAGGCCCCAAAGAAGCCTTCACTGACTTTTTGTTTATTTATTTACAAAGATTGACTTCAGCTGTAGATATAATAGTATCAGATCTGGAAGTCAAATATTAATTAATTATTAACCAAATCTTTGGCTTTTGAAAATGCTAATTCAGAATGCAAAGGGGTGATTTGGTCTTTAAAGACATGATCAGCACCAAAAGATGAATGGATTAGAAATATGGCTGATATTGGGTCTCACATTTATAATGCTGCTCTGCTAGAAGAAGTAATTCCTAAACGTTTTAAGAAAAGTCAAAATGTCAGATGTTTTAATTGTGGTAAGCAAGGTCATCTGAAAGGGGATTGAAGGCAAACTGTTCCTAGAAACAATATTTTTTTTGTGGGATAATCTAAACAGAAGGCCCTGGCCTTCTGGAGTATGCAGATGGTGTAGCAAAGGCTGTCATTAGAATAATGAATGCCAATCAACAAGGGACAGACAAGAAAACCCTTGCCATTGTGGTGAGAGCTTTAGGGGACTCCTGTAGGCCCCAATGTCAAATTTGGTTCAATCATTCCCTGTCAACATTGGAGAAACTCATCCACAGAGCAATTAGAACTGTTAACAATTTTTGTTAAAAACAACACTGCTCTGGATGTGATGAAGGCTAGAACAGTTTCAGTAGATAGGAGAGACCAAAAACAAGCATTTTTGGCAAACTAAAGACCAAAGCTAAAAATACAAATAAATGGCACTGTAATTAAAGGATTATTGGATACAGGTGCGGATGTAACAATAATTTCACCAAAATCTTGGCATCTGGATTGGTTCTTTAGGAGGTAAATATACAGCTTTTAGGGATTGGAACTTTATCTCAGGTAAAACAAAGTACAAGATAGGTCAAGTGTATAGGGCTAGAATGACAGACAGGAAAATTAAAGTCATATGTGGCTAACATAGCCATAAATTTACAGGGACATGATTTGTTACAACAGTGGAAAACACAGATTAAAATTCCTTCAATCTCAGAAACAAACCATAAAATAAAGAACACTTCTGAGAAAAATATTAAAAGGTGTTATCAAGAGCAATCCCAGACCTTTCAGGTTGTGCATAAACAGAGCATAATAACTGATGGTCTTTCAAAGGTACAAATCGCCCTACCTTTAAAATGGTACAGACAAACCTGTGTGTGTGTAACGATGGCTTTTTACATCAGAAAAATTACAGGCACTAGAAAAGCTGGTACTGGAGCAGCTAAATGTTCAACATATTGAAGAATCAACCAATCTGGAAAATGGAGAATGATAACAGATATGAGAGCTATAAATAAGGTGATCTAGCCAATGGGTTCTTTGCAGCCTGGAATTTTCTTGCTTCCTCTATTAAATATAATATACCAAGACTTAAAGAGAAAGTCATAATGTACCATGATTTTAGAGAAAGTCATAGTGTATTATAGTGATTGATTTAAAAGACTGCTTTTACCAAAACAAAGAACTCTCAACAGAGAAATCTAAAATGACTGAAAGATACTTAAGGAAATGCTCAACATCCTTAGTTATCAGAGAAATGCAAATCAAAACAACTCTGAGATTCCATTTTACATCTGTAAGAATGGCCAAGATCAAAAACACTGATGACAACTTATGCTGGAGAAGTTGTGGGGAAAAGGGAACACTCCTGCATTGCTGGT
>LOEQ01002926.1:0-11680 GCA_001685075.1 Bramus lutescens | reverse complement strand
TCACTATTCTCTTTACCCCCAAACATTTCTGGAGTAAATTATTAACAATGTGATACGCACAAGGCAGCCTGGTGTTTGGAGCACTTGATTTTCTGATTTCACTGGTCTCTTTGTCATTTCCCTCTTTCATTTTTCTTTTCCCCTTTTGCTTTAGAAATTGCTGTACTCCCCTGATTTGGATCAGGACAGCTTTGCCACACAATGAGAAACTTACTTTCTTGTCATGGTTATTAAAAACCTGTCTCTTTTCCAACTGATCCTAATTTATAACTTTCCACCAGTGTCCTCTTTTCCTATACAGATGTTAGATGCACAAACTTCTAAGTAGCTTTTATGATACATAAAGAATTTCTTTTCTCTGCATTCAGCCAGTATTTGAGCATATACTTTCTGAAAGGAACTGAGTTTAGTGTTGGAATAAGAAACTTAGTCATAGGTTCTGAGCTTAAGCTGGAAGAGGATGGAGACAGTGAATAGGCAGTAGGGTGGAATTGGATCAAATCTGCTTAGGGAAGAACGGATGGAGCTGTTACATAATATGTAGTAAAAGATAGCAATCACCAGAAGTATAGAAAACGTAAGTGGTGGCATGGGTCGGAGGAGGTTGCTGAGGAGCTGAGCCATAACTCCAGGATGTCTCCTGTAGCTGCTTTTAGGAGAAGCTGGGAGTTTTGACTTGGCCTCAGAAAAGAATTTCAAGAGGAGTCAGTATGAGGCCGAATTGGAGCTCATTAAGAAAAGATTTTAACATAGATTTAAGCATGGGATTAATGAAGAGGTACTCAGGGAAAATATAAGGTAGCTCTAAGTGTGGGCATGGGCTACTCAAGAGAGAGTTGCAGTTGACTTTGCCATAACCTTATAGATGATTTTGATTTTGATGGCTTCTGAAGTTACATCTCATAGGGTTATTAAGGCACTTAAATGTGATCATAGGATGATTTCTGATGTGAATGTGTTAGGATCATACCTGATAAAAGTGAACTTTAGGTGACAGGCTCCTTTTCATACCCCTTGTATTTTCCTGGTCTTTGTATTTTGTATCCTCTCCAGAAAAGGCCTGTAGGGAGCCCATAGGACAAGGTTGGAAGAGGTATATTTTATATTTGTATAAGTACATAGTGTTTGAGCTGGGTCTCAAGTGGGATGGGGTTAGATAGAGGAGCAGTCTGGTGAATTTTGGAGAGTGTACTGTAATGATTGACTTGGTTGGCCAAAGGACTTGGACTGGGAAAAACTGGATGTGGTGGCAAATACCTTAATTCTAGTATGGGGGAGGTGGAAGGAGGAAAACTGGAGTTTGAGGACAGTCTGGACAAGAGCAAAAGTGTCTCAAAATAATTGGGCTGGGAGAACTTATTGTACATGTGAGAAACAGTTGGGATTTGGATGGTTTTTGGGGAATGATGGCATGCGTGAGAATGTTCATTATGGATAGATTGGCCTACTCCTAGGAAGGACTCCCTTTTTGATATAACATGGCATTGGAAACATTTTGTTTTTTAAATGTACTTTATGGAGGTATGTTTTTGTTTTCTTTTACAAGATCTTCATTTATATTTGGATCAAGTTGTAAGCTGGCTTAAGCCATAATGGCATTTAAAGTGAATCTCAGTACTTAAGGAGCTGAGAGAGACTTCAAGAGAGTCTTAGAATTGCAGGCTAGGAATTCTTCAGATCTTCTTCCAGCTTCTCTGTGCCTTTGTACCATTCTTTCTTTCGTCCATCTTCCTCTGATTTTTGTGGTCAGTCGGATAGGCTCAAGATGTCTGTATCGTATCTGCTGGTTTGTGTTTATAGCTTCAGCCAGTTAGGTGAGACTTGGCTCTTGAATCCCAATTCTGAATGCCTGAAGAGACCTCCCTGATATATTTGACACCGTCCGTCCTCGTGTTTGGCTTTTGCGACAGCATACTACTGTAGCCCAGGCGGTCTTGGAACTCACTACGCTGGCCTCAGGCTTGTGGTAGCTCTCTGGAGTCTTCAGATTGAGTTACCACACCCAGCTTAGTTCTTTAAAGTATTTATATTTAGTTCTTTTTTAGTTTAAAATCATACTAGCTATTTATAACTTATTCCTCTTCCCCTTTTTACTTTATAGAACTAATTTTTTATATGTTGTTTGTATCTTATGCTTTGTGTTTGAGAGTGTACTGTTTCAATTTTTCATTTTCAGATTTGCATTTAAAGCTTAAAACATCTTGATTTTATGCATGTTATTAATTTACTTGGAAGTGATTTTTATGATATTTCATGTGTTTCTGGTTGTCTGCTATATTCTCTGTTTCAGTCTTCTGATTTGTCCCTTTGAAAATACTTTTATTGTATATATTGTTAACTACAGTAACTTTATTATAAGTCTTAAAATGTAGTAGGTCCATTCACTTTTGTGGAAATTCTGGTTATTTGATAGCCCATTTTATTTTTTATTCCTATTCCACTTGAATTTTATAATTATCTCTTCAACTTTCATGAACTCTTGTCTATAGAGAATATTTGGTTGTGGAATATTCTACTATTTTTATGATACTGAGTTTATTTATAGACATTTTTACTGTTTACCAGACATTTTTGGCTCTCTTTTCTGGGCACAAAAGACATTTTGGTGCTTCACGGCCTTTTTGTTAGGGACATGACATGGTGTGTATATAAGACATGAGGTTAGTTTAACCTTTTTGTTGAGCAGAGGGTTGAGTGTGACGCCAAAGCAGCCGGGCTTCAGCTGGAGTTGGCCCTACTCCTGACTGCTGAGTAGAGCCTCCCTACTGAGCTTTGGTTGAGAAGTCTTGTGGGAAGTTTGTGTCAGCTTTTTCAACTAACCTGTTCCAGCTGACACAGAAATTTGAATATTTCTAGTCTGTTTTTTCTGGTCTTTAGAATTAAGTTATAGTTCAATAAAAATTTTTGACATGTTTGTTAGATTCATTTCTAGGTACCTGTCTTAGGATTTCTGTTGTTGTGATGAAACACCATAACCAAAAAGCAAGTTGGGGAGGAAGGGGCTTATTTGGTATTTTGCTTCGACATTGCTGTTCATCAGTGAAGGAAGTCAAGGATAGGAACTCAAACAGGGTAGGAACCTGGAGGAGCTGATGCAGAGGCTATGGAGGGGTGCTGCTTACTAGCTTACTTCCCATGGTTTGCTCAGCCTGCTTTCTTATATACCCCAGGACCACCAGCCCAGGGATGGCACCTCTCACAATAGGCTGAACCCTCCTCCATTGATCACTGAGAGAATGCCTTACAGCTGGGTCTCATGGAGGCTGAGCCTCAGCTGAGCCTCAACTGAGAGGCTCTTTCCTCTGTGATGACTCTAACTTTTGTTAAGTGGACACACAAAAGCATACAGGACAGTACCTTATGGTTTTTATTGCTGTTGTACACATTTTAAATAATACTCCCTTTTTAACTCTTTGCTCTGATGTGTATCACTTGGCTTCTTGACTCTGATCTTGTGTGCAACATGAACTTTCTTGCTCCACATTCTCGTCTCATACATGCTGTGAAATACTGGGAGCTAAAAAAAATTCCTGTTAATTTTTTTTTATACTGCATTTTTATGACCCTTCAGTTTGGTTAGAAGTAGTAACGTTGTGTACTTTCTGTGTTGTCCAGGTTTTGTATACAATATGATATTTGATGTAGATTTTTACATTTTGTCAGATAATGGTTATTTCCTTCCAGACTAGTTGTTTTCAAATTTACATTTCTAAGCTCTGCTCTATGATACTGGGATTCTGTATTATTATTTCCCATACTCCTCTACCGAATAGCTTCCTGTGTTAAGGTTCTCATTTTCTGTTTCCATGCGAATATTTTGTTTGTTCCCCTTAGAAATTGAATTGTTTTATCTTTCATATTTAGAATTCTTGGGAGTGGTACCAAGGATGGAAACCAGGGTCTTCTTCATAAGCACATACTCCATCACTGACTGCCTCTAGCTTTTCATATTTAGATTTATGATTCATCTTCTTTGATGTGTGATGAGGTAGGAGTTATATTTTGTTTTCCCTTATTACAATACAGTTGATTTTAGTGTAGTTTACTGAAATCACAATTATTCATCTACTCATTTTATTCATAACTTTGTTTTAAGGTAGGTGATTTATACATGTTTATCTCTTAAGGATTTTCTTCATTTTCCAACTGGTCTGTTTTTGTACTACATGGTACTTTTAGTTATTATTGTTTGTGGCAAGGTTCAAAATCTTGTCATGTAAATTGTTTTTCTTCTTCAGCATCAATTTGACAAATATTGGCAATTTTCCCTTTTTTTTAACTTCAAGGTCATCCTTTGCAAATTTTATTTCTTTGTATAAGTGGTAAACCAACCCTTTATTTAGTAGTCTTTAAAATACTTTTTGAGTCATTATTGGGTAATATTTTCTATATATCAGTTTGGGGATAACTGACACCTTATTAGTATAAATTGAAATAACTCCTATCTGAAAGGCTTAGGATGAGAATGGGTTTCTGATTTTTGTCTTTAGATTTAAAAGAAAAAGTATGTATTTATGATATGGTAGCTTACAGATGAGACTCAGGTCTAAACGCAACTTTTTTTTTTAAACAAGTGCTTTACAACTTACAGTCTTAGCCCTTGATAAAGTTTTTTTTTTAATTTATTTTTGCTTTATGTGTGAGTGCTTGCCTGCATGATGTATGTGCACCATGGCATTTCTAGTTCCCACAGAGGGCAGAGAGGATATTGGATCCCCTGGAACTCCAGTTACACATGTTGTGAGCCTCCGTGTGTGCTGGGAACAAAACCTAGCCCTCCCAAAGACCAGAAAGGAGTTTTAATCACTGAACCATCCCTCCTGTCTCTGAATAGAATTATACTAGTGAAAATTGTTTCTGTTGTTCCCAAAATAAAGGAGCATGTAATTTATGTAATTAATTTTTCATTAAGTACAATGTTTGCTGTAAATTAAAAACTAACAGATTAAGTTCTCTTTCAACTTTATTCAGTATGGATAATTTATTCATATTTTGCCAACCTGAGTACCTTTTCTAAATATATTAAAATTTTATAGGATTTTAAAATCTTAATTCTGTTAGTATGGTCAAATATACTGATTTTCTTCTTTAGCATGATGTATTATTTTTATGTAACACTGGATTTGCTTTGCTGTTTGACTTATTTGCCTTTGTGTTCAAGTAAAATATATTTATTTACTTATTATTATTATTTCTTAGGTGGAGAGATGGCTCAGTAGGTAAAGGCATTTTTCTGCCAAGCTTGACAATCTTGAACTTAACAGTTTGGTTCCTAGAGCTCACACAATGGGAAGAGAGAACCAACTCCAGCAACTTGTCTTTTGACTTCTAGCAAATGTGCTCTTTTGTCTGTTGGCACATGAGATTTTAACTTCCAGGCCTGTCTTAGTTTTCTTTTGGTGGTGTTAAATGAAGGTGTTAACATCCAGCATAGGATTTCTACTGATTATTAGAGTCAAAGATTTTAGCTGAACATGTGTTCTGAAACTGAAAAACTGGATAAATTCCTTATTTATTATATGTTAATTTATGTTAAGTTTTGTAGTAGCAAGCTTTTTTAAAACAGGTAAAATTTAAGAAGTAATATATGTATATATATATTTAACACATATTTCATATGTGTGTGTGTGTGTGTGTGCGCGTGCGCATGTATCTATGGAATGAATGTAGAGGTCAAGGAATATATTGCTGGCATTAGTTTTCTGTTTCCATAATATAGGTTCTGGGGTTGAACTTAGATCATCAGGCTTGGTGGCATGGAGTCATCTTACCATCCCAGGAAATAATGTATTTTAAGTAGCCACATAGGACATATATGCACATTATAACATTTTTATGTAGTGTTTTAGATATACCTAACAGATTAAGGATGTGATCCTCCAGAAGGCTGTAATTAGATACCACCATCAGTTCTCATCAGTTGCTGTAAAGTTGGAGGTCTCCAAAGATTTTTCCCAGGTTTACTAGTTTTTCCCAGCCTCTCAAGTTCTTGGGTTATAGGCATTTATTACCAAAGCTGGTGTGGTATCTAGAGTTTTCACTGCCAAGATACTAATCAAGTCATTGCTCATGTGGCTTGATTTCCAGCCTCTTCCCTTTATTACCTGGCTTTAGTTGCAACCAGGCATGTCTTGGTCTTTTTAGGGTGATCTATCCTTTTCCTGAGTTATTACTTGGCACAAATTGTTTAGGAATTCCCTCTATCAGTTACTTCTTTAGTTTAAGCTTTCTGATGTGATCAGAGGTCCCATCATTGAATAACAGAGGCTTTCCAATACCTGGAGAAGCTTCAAGGATCTAAAATTATCCCCTTGGTTAATATTATGTGGGGAGGGGAACAAAAGGGTAGGAGTCTTTTGATTTGTTTAGTGGTATAGTATGTGTTCACTAATCTTAATTGGGTCCTTTACCATTTCTTCAGTTTTATGTTTTAATCATGTTTTATTCTCTTTTTTACTCTGATAATTGTAAGCCTTTTCCTATTATTGACAAACTTCTGACCTGTTCAATGCCTTCCAAATCTCAGTACTTGACATTGCCTTCAATTTTGTAGAAACAAGTAATAGCAACCTCTCATTTCACCTGCTTGCCTTGAAAGGGGAGAAGTACCTTCTTTGGCACTTTTGAGCACTTTGTAGGTACACGGAGAAAACTTCACTTCAGCTACAAGAACCACTTTAACCATAGCTGCTGTTGAAGTGATGACTTTGGCCTTAGGATGTCCTGCTCTAGTCACAACTTTTTGAAACAGCCTGCACTGACTCTTGAGTACTTTTTTTGGATGTGGGGGCACGACAGGACTTGGTGATTGTTAGATGATTCTATGTTGCTGGTATTCCCACTCAGAACATGAATGAGGCCATTTTCCCTTTGCCTTAGCAAAAAGACAGATTGGTGGGCAGGAGTCTGTGTACATTTAAAGCTTGTAATAGACTGATAGAATTAGAATCTGTGTACAAGCCTGCCCCGCCTTGTTCTGACTAGTCTATTTCTCAGTTTCGTTGGGTCAGTCTGAGGCATCTTTTCTTTGTGCATCCACTCCCTGGGGTTGCAGCATTTGGCTCCAGGAAAATTCAGTATTTGTCTCTGTCTTTGCCTTTGTGTCTAGCTGCCTTTCTCCCCATCCCTCTTCCCACCTTCCTTTCCTTCCCTTTTGTTCTGGCCCTTCTCCCCTTTTCTTTCCCTTGCTCTTTCTTTCCTTCCTCTTCCCTTCCCTCTCCTTCCTTTTCTTCTTTCCTTCCTTCTTGGCTACAGCTCAGGGTGGCATTGAATTTCTGGTTCTGCTATCTCTTCTCGAGTGCTAGGATTACAGGTATGTGATACCATGCTTAGCTATTAGATATGATTGTTTTTATGTTAGATAACTTTCCAGTTCTGTAATGGTTAATACTTAATTGTCAACTTGATAGGATCTGTAATCACCTGGGAAACAAATCTCTGGACTTAAAGGTAGGAAGGAGCCACATCCTAAGTGTGGGTAATGCCATTTCATGGGCTAGGGTCCTGAGCTGAATAAAAATGAGAAAGTAGGGCTGAAGAAATGGCTCGGTAGTTGAGAGTACATAGTGTTCTTGCAGAGAACTAAGTTTGGATTCTATCGCTAATGATGGGTGGCTCATAGCCATCAACTCCAGGGGATCTGATGCCCTCTTCTGACATCTGTAGGCAATTATGCTTTAAGTGCATGGACACACATACAAAGTTTAAAAAAAAAACAACAACTTGTTTTTAAAGGAGAAAATGAGCTGAATACCAGCTTTCTTTACTCTTTGTTTCCTGACTATGGATACAGTTGACCAGCTTGCATTATACTCTTGTCTTTCCTGTCTGATGGACTGTGTCCTCATGCTGGGATCCAAAATACTCTTCTCAAGTTAATTTTTGTCATGCGTTAAAATCACAGCAGTAAGAAAAGTAACCAAGTCCTTTTCAACTCTGAATATAGTTAAGTATTTTTCTCTTTTCTTTCTTTTTTTTTGATGCTATAGTTTGAACCTGGGTTTTGGACATAGTAAAAATATGCTATGCCAGTAAACTAGCAGCCCTTCAAATCTTTTTCTCATCATCCCCCAGCCTTCTTTTATTTCTTCCTCGCTTCCCTTCCCCCTAACCCTTTAGAAATGATTTTACTGCACATTTGAGTTAGCCTTGAACGCTTCATCCTTTTACCTCTGCCCTTTGAGTACTAAGGTTACATACTCTTATTATGCTTGGTGTCTGTCTGTCTGTCTGTCTGTCTGTCTGTCTGTCTGTCTGTCTCTCTGTTTTTTGAGTCAGGTTTTCTCTGTGTAGCCCTGGCTGTCCTGGAACTAGCTATGTAAACCAGACTGGCCTTGAACTCACAGAGAACTAACTGCCTGCCTCTGTTTCCATGGTGCTGGAATTAAAGGTGTGCACCACCACCACCTGGCTAACAAATCTATTTTTAGTCTTATTTCAGAACACATATTTTCTTCCTAGGCTTGGGTGGTAGCTATATGAGCTGCCTATATGAGCATTCCTAATAATTAATTGAACTGTGAGTGCTTGTGCTTTGAATATTTTCTTTGTTTTATTTCACAATGGACAAATTTTAAAGACTTCAGGAAAAATTTAAATTTCCTACATTCCTTCATATGCTAAAGGAAAATTTCAGAACAAAGACTTGAGTACAGAAGGCAAAATCATAAGGTATTAGAAGAAAATGTAGATAAATATATGTGTTAGGTCTCTCCAAGGCTATTACTAGATTGAGAACTTCAGTGTAGGAGGACTCACTGGACTCAACAGATGTTTGTGCGCTGAAGCCACCGAAGGGAAAGGTTATGGAATGAAGTCGGGAGGAAACCATGTCCAAGCTTCAAGACTCCTTTCCTGGCAGTCACAAAGAGGCTTTCAGTTCCTGTACTGATGAGTTGATGAGCTAGCTGTGACATATGTGGAATGGTGTCTAGTAGGGTACTATTAGAGACACAGTGTCAGATTTTTCATCTGAAGCCAGTCATCTGGGCATATTTTGCCCAAATGTACCAAAATTCTCCAAGAATAAAAGCTAGTATTTAACATAAAGTATACTGTTTGTAGAAACAATTCACACATGGTGAACCATTCTTAATCTGAATGGTGAAAATGCTCTTGAACCAAGTTTCCAGATGTCAAGTTAGATCTGCTGTGCTATTTTTTAATTTTTTAAAAAAATATTTTATTTTGTATATGGGTACTCTATTTGTATGAATGCCTGAATGACAGAAGAGGATATCAGGTACCATTATGCATTATATAGATGGTTATAAGTCATCATACACTATGTAGGTACTGGGATCTCTGGAAGAGCAGCTAGTTCTCTTAACCACTGAACCATTTCCCCAGTCCATTAATTGTTTTTCTATACATCATAAATTTTAATATAATAGTCTTGGTATGATAAAAACATTTTAAGCACAACGAGAAGAAAATTAAAAGGCCATAAAGTGAAGTAATGATAAATTGAACTGTATTTAAAAGCTGAGGTCTGGAAAAGAAAAAGAAGAAGCTCTATAGAGGGTAAGAAGAGAAATGGGAAAATATTTTTCATATGGGGGAAAAAGTGGGAGTTACTTGCCAAATATGTGAAAACTCTTATAAGGGCCATCAAGATTATTAGGATTCAGGCATTATGCTGCCCTCTGTTATCTGGCAGGATGCACTCAGGCAGTACCCTGGCCTGCCCAGGGTCCTATGGCTGCTACACAGGTGCAAAAGGTCCCTTTAAGAGACAATTTGCCAATTCCCATTCTCTTATCTGCTCTTCTTCTGAAGAGCCAAACAGGTCTTTGCCCTGCCTCCAACCCCATCCGTCTCTGCCCCCTCTCTGCCCCTTTCTCTGCCCCTTTTATCTCCTCTTCCAATAAAACTCCCCATGTAATCTGTCCGCATGGCATGTCTGGCTCTCACCCACCATGGACTCTCACCCACCGTGCTGTGGATCCACCCACAACCAATTATTATGAAGGTGACTTAGTGGGTCAACTTGCTGTGCATTAAGCTTCTGTGCAAATATGATGATAGAAGTTTGATTCCCAGAACCTGCATAAGGTGGAAGGAAGGAGAAAATTGACTCCACAAAATTGTTCTCTGACTTCTACACTTGTACTGTGGCACAAACATGCGTTCCCTCATGTCTTTACCCCCTTCCCCTCTCCCTTTTCTTCTCTCTCTCCCTCTTCCTCACTCTCACACACAATAATAATGAATAAAATTTAAAAATCTTTTACAAGTCACATTAAGTATAATCCCTATACTTAAGAAGCTGAGACTGGAAGATTGCAATTTTGCCATTTGCTTAGGGCATATTGTGAGTTTTGAATCACACGTCTTATGTGGTACCTTTGTAAAATCTGAAAAGTTCTGAGATATATTACTCTAACGGTCTAAAGTAAGAGATTTATGTTAATTAAAAGAGGAAAAGCAGACCAGGTGTGGTGATACACACCTGTAGGGAGACCCTGTTTCAAAAACAACACATACACACAAGAAGGGCAAAGTATGAATTAATATATGTTATGTTCCAGTTTTGAGGTTATGTAATGTTACTATATGAGTGGAAAAACAGCAGTTAAAATACATTTCCTGTGTTTGGACTGGGGAGATGTGAAACTCCATTAGTGAAATGCTTGCTGTACAAACATGAAGGCCTGAGATAGATTCTCCAGCATTCAAATAAAAGCCAGAGGGTGGCATGTAGCTATAATCATAGTGCTGGGCAGATACGATCTCTGGGGTTTGCTCAGCTTGCTTTGCTGAATTTGGTGAGCTTCAGATTCAGTGAAAAATGAAATGGAGAACAGTGGAGGGAGATGCCCCTCATTGACTTCTAGTCTCCACACATCTGTGGGCTTGCATATGCATACAACACACACGCGCGCACATGCGCGCGCACACACACACACACACACACTCACACACACACACACACACTGAATCAGTTACTTTTCCTGTTGCTATAATAAAATGCCTAACAAAAGCAAATTCATAAAGGAAGAAGGCACACAGGAATTTGAGGCATCTGATCACACTGCTCCTACAATTGGGAAGCAGAAGTGGCTATATTTAACTCACTTTGTTCTTTTTTTTCCAACTTGGGACCTCAGTCCTTGGAATGGTAGCACTGGTATTCAGGGTGAGTCTTTTAACCCATTTAACTGAATTTAGAAGCTCCTTCTTTAACTTGTCCAGACTTTTGTCTCTTAGGTGATTCTAGATCCTGTCAAGTTGACAGTATTAATCATTAGTCATTTCTCTCTCTATCCCCATCTTCCTCTCTTCCCCCTCCCCTCACCCACCCATCGAAACATTTAACTGATTATTTAAAGGAAATAATAAGTTTCATAAATGAAACAATGTGTGTTTGAATAGAAAAATAAGAAAATTATGAGAAAGATGGAACTTGTTCTTGTCTCATTCTGTTTATCATGTATTAGAGCTTACCATGATGATTTGGAGAATATCAGCTCCCATAGCAGCTTAAGAAAGATGGATGTGAGTTATACTCTGTTTGAATCTTCAGAGCATAGTAGTCTTATCTCTTCCTAGTTTTGAAAAGGTCCTTTTGAGATAATCTATTTTTGTTGCTATACTTAAGACTAGATACTTAATACTTAGTCTTAAGACTAGATAATTTATAATGAAAAAAAATTCCCTTCATTTTCTTGTTTTTTTTTTT
>LOEQ01002925.1:117666-139559 GCA_001685075.1 Bramus lutescens | reverse complement strand
TTAATTTAACCCATTTCTATTAATCTGCATATTGCCACATGGCTGTGGCTTACCGGGTAAAGTTTCAGCATCTGTCTCCAGCAGGGTTACATGGCTTCTCCTTGACTCTGCCCTTCTTTATTTCAGAATTCAGTTTAGATTTCCCTGTCTAATTAAGTTTTGTCCTTCTATAGGTCCAAAGCAGTTTCTTTATTCATTAATGGTAATCATAGCATAGAGAGGGAAATCTCACATCACCTCCCCCTTTCTGTTTAAATAAAAAGAAAGGCTTTAACTTTAACATCTTTTATCATAATTAACAAAAACTATATCTACTTTCTATTTATTCTTCAACTCCATCATAGATTCCAGAAAGATATAATATTACCTAAATAAACAGAAAGTACATTGTAAGCTACTTCCAGAATTCTAGAACTGACAGAGACATCTTGTTGTTGCCTGGACAGTCACCCAAAGTTCTTCTGTACCATTAGGGCATCCATCTTCAGCCTACAGGCCCATAGTATCTGGCAGACTTTTCCATGAAGCAGGAAATTTCAAAGACAGTTGACCTATATTGGCAGTTTGTCAGTCACTTTCTTCTGTGTCCTGCAGAATGTCTAGNGCCCATAGTATCTGGCAGACTTTTCCATGAAGCAGGAAATTTCAAAGACAGTTGACCTATATTGGCAGTTTGTCAGTCACTTTCTTCTGTGTCCTGCAGAATGTCTAGCAGACTCTTTCATGAAGCAGGAACCCGGAAGGATCTGTGGATCCTGCATGTCCAGTTTACCCAGCATGCCATCAAGCAGTCCAGGCAAGAGCAATTTCTTGCCCAAATGGCTAATTAACTCCATAAGGAGCTTCTTTGATGCCCATCTTCCTCTTAAAGTGCTACCAGGAGCAGATGTGTCTCACTGTCATGAAAAGCCCTAAGTTCTTACACATTTGAATGACATATTCTGAAGGTCTCTGAAAGATTTGAAGAATACTTATCTAACTGAATTATATATCTAGAAAACCTAACACAACTACAAACTTGACTATTACAGATAATTATCTATTAGCCTATATTTCTTAATTATACATTACATTTTTAAATAAACTACACAATAACAATACCTTAATCAAGAGCAGAAATATACATATAGCAAGAATAACCTTAAATTTCTATCAATAAACCAAGACCTATACCAATGAAAATCACCATAGCATATTCCCTTTGAATGTAAAAAAAAGCATTTATAAACAATATTTGGAAATATGGACATAGTTTTATGCAAACTTATTTATTGGGCAAAATAATTTTGGGGGATAATCACAGCAACCTCTTATGGTGGTTGTGGTCTATCAAACCACATTAGTCTGGAAGCAATCCACAGGTTCTCATTCTCTGTATAAACTAAAGAAGAATCTCTTTTCCAAAGTAACATATCCTTAGACCCAAATTCTGAACTCAAGATACCTTTATAATATACATGCTGGTTTAGCTTAGCAGCCCATACAATGAATTGCCTCTCTGTACTTAGCTCCTTCACAGTCAAAAAATTCAAAGAAGACAAAATAATATACATTATCCAGACTCTGTGAATTTTCCATCTTTACATGGCTTATTTATTTTTACTCTATTACTTTTTCTGTACTCTGTCTCCTTAAAGACTTTGTTTTAATGTTTTAAAACCATTTACTTCCTTTTATAACTGTCTATATTCTTTTCCTTCTCTCTCCCAAGTCTACATACATTTATCCAACACTGTGACCCATTTAGAGGTCTTTTATTTCTGAATATGTCATACTGTGTATCTTTAATTCTTTACTGTCCATGAGCACTTCATAAAATGCTAAGCCCTTTTTACGAACATAAGCAGCCACATTACTAGGGGAATTATGGCACTTCCTGCTTGCTCTGCCCAGTTCAGCTGTTTGCTGCCTCTGAGAGCCATGCACAGTGCCCCAATTTAAGGTACATAGCCAGTCTATGTTGCCATTAAGCAAGTTGTAGCAGTCTGCTCATAGACCCCACTCAAATGTTCTGTAGTCAGACCTTGTCAGAGTTCACTGGGGCAGTGTGGCTCAGAAGCTTCAGTTTCTTTTTAAAGAAACTGTGCAGTTTTTATTGCACCCCATGGTGCCTTGCCTGCTGCAAGCCCATCTAGAAAAAAAATTGTGGCTACCAAAAGCCCTGCTTAACTCCATTCTTTTGTTTCTAGAATTTCTATTTAAGCTTTCTCAGATTTTAAGTGGATTTTAGTTGGCCACTTGGGCACCAATTTGTTGGAGAAGGCCACTTGTTGGTTCCCAGCTGCCCGGCTAGCTTAGACCCAAAATAATCACACTGAAAATGTATTAATTAAATCACTGCTTGGCCCATTAGCTCTGGTTTTTTATTAGCTAACTCTTATATTAATTTCACCCATTTCAATTAGTCTGTATATTGCCATGTGGCTGTGGCTTACTGGGTAAAGTTTCAGCATCTGTCTCCGGCAGGGCTACATGGTTTCTCCTTAACTTTGCCCTTCTTTCTCCCATCATTTAGTTTAGTTTTCCCAGCCTAACTAAGTTCTGCCTGCTATAGGTCCAAAGCAGTTTATTTATTCATTAATGGTAATCATAGCATACAGAGGGAAATCCCACATCACCCTAGGGCTTGGTAGTGATGGCACATGCCTTTAATCCTAGCACTCCAGCAAAGGCAGGCAGATCTCTGTGAGTTTGAGACCAGCCTGGTCTACAAGAGCTAGTTCCAGGACAGCTAGAGACAGAGAAACCCTGTCTTGTAAAAAAAAATAAATAAAAATCTAATCACCTGGTTCTGTGGCCTTGACCCAGCCAATAAATTCTCTAAAACTCAATTTTTACATTTGAAACCAAAGACAAGACTGGAAATATAGCTTAGGGATGGAGTGTGAGCCTGCTGTGAATTATGCCATAGACACAATTCTGAACAGAGAAAAGGAAAGAAAGAAGGAAGGAAGGAAGGAAGGAAGGAAGGAAGGAAGGAAGGAAGGAAGGAAGGAAGGAAGGAAGGAAGGAGGAGATTTCCTTCTGTATGCTATGATTACCATTAATGAATAAAGAAACTTGCTCTATTATGTCCTGTCATAGGTCCAAGCAGCTTCTTTTTGCTTTAACCAATAAAAGCAACACATACAGAAGGATTTTTCACACCACAAGTCTTCATTGCATAAATAAAGGATAAAGAGAAGAGAACAAGTATAAAAGGTGGGAAGAGAAATGGGGGGAGACCAAATATAGTAGATAAACAGTACATAATGTTGAAAGGAAATCATAAAATCAAATGTAAAATTTCTTAGTCATTCTTGCCCTAAACAGCAGAGAAAGTCAATATTACACATAGGCTTTTGGGGATACAATCTCTACAATAATACTAACAATGGAATTTGAATATATAACATGAATACCGAGAAATGGCATAAGAAATTCTTGCTAAGAAACTCTTTTAGAAAAATGACATAAATTGTGTGGTGGTGAATCTAAGAGTAAAGTGACAGACATTCTGATGTCTGGTGACTTCCCACTTCCTTATTTACTCTGCTGTCCTCATATAGTAGTAGTCAGCCATAAATTGACCCTCTAGGTTCTCTTTTAATGTCTACAGATTCTCTTGACCTAAATTATGTCCCAAAGGCACCATCTTATAACATCCTGGCCTTGGCAGTTAGAAACTCAATGATTACATGTTTTCTCTTCAAAAAACTAATAAAAAGAAAGTACTTTACAGATTGGGAAAATATGCGATATGAAAGTTGAACATGCCACTAACAAATTACTCTATTTCATGTCTCTCTTCCTTCTTGATGAAAATGAAAAAGACTTTCATAAAAGTAATCTTAAAAACACTGGGAAACAATATTCATCCAATGGACCAGAAAGATTTCTCAGTGATGTAGTATGAGACCATTCATTTGTTTCCTGGCTGCCCAGACCCAAATAACTACACAGAAACTATATTAATTACAACACGGTTTGGCTAACAGCTTAGGCATCCTTCTAACTAGTTTTATATCTTAAATTAACCCATTTCTATTCATCTGAGTATTGCCACAAGGCTATGGCTTACTGGGTAAGGTTTTGTTATGGTGTCTTTACCCTTAGGTGTACCCTTATATGGCGACTCTGACTCTACCTACTCTCTATATATATTTTCTGATTTCCCACCTGGCTTTACTCTGCTAAGCCACTGGTTAAAACAGCTTTATTCATTAATCAATAAAATTATCACACACAGAAGGACATCCCACATCACAGTGGGTAAAGGTTTCTGCTGCTAAACATGATGACCTGGGTGCTCCAGAATCCACAAGATGGAAGAAATAAATGACTCCTGAAATTTGTTTCCCAACCTCTAGCAGAAAGTTGTCACACATGTATGCAACATACACTCACACAAATACACATATAGTTTTTTTAAAAAAGAAACATATGTATATTCAAGGGAAGTACATGAAAGGGATTGGAGGAAAGAACAGAAAAGGGGAAATGATAACTTAAAATCTTTTTAAAGATAAAAACATAAATAGTCCAAGTTTTTTGAAATTGTGTGTGTGTGTGTTGGCAGAATCTCATTATGTAGCCCTGACTCTCCTGGAACTCTCTATATAAACCAGGCTGCTTTAAATATCTGCCTGCCTTTGCCTATTTAATGTGTGCCAACCTTAAATTGGTGTATTTAACTAGCAGGAATTTATTCTATGATAAATTTGGTTAAAGTAGAGAATTAGGAGTTAGGGAGATGGTTCAGGGGGGCAAAGTACTCACTGTGCAAGCATAATAATGTAAATCCAGATCCTCAACACTCACATAAAAGCATTGTGTATCAACGTGTTCCTACAATCCCGATACTGTGGAAAGTAAAGAAAGGAAGACTGCTCCCAGGACTTTCTGGCCAACCAGACTATTACAATAGGTGATCTTCAAGTTCAGTGAGATGCCTTGTCTCGAAATAGAAGATTAAGAGCAATAGAGCAAGACATCTGATGTTGACTAGTGGCCTCCACACACATGCTCACATATTGACACATATATACAATAAACAAAACTATTATTACAGGACCCAATAAAATTCTCCCTGAGAACCCTCTTCCACTCTTCTACTATCTTTCATTCGTCTAGTTGTTTGGGGGGATTCCCATGAGAGTGAGTCATGAGTAGTTCTAAATTGTTTAGATCATAATTGTTCTGTGATTTCTATAGTGACTAAAATCTATCCTAAATTATTCAATATCTTGAACTTGAGAGGCAGAAAAAGTCTGTTAAGCAATTTGTAACTTTTTATGTAAGAAGTCCCAGAATTCAGGAAGAAGAGGGGGTCTACATTTGGTCATCATTCTGCTCTGTTCCTCACTGCTTCCCTACAAGCACCCTATCCTTCAGTCCTGATGTACAACTTTGTTTCCCACATATGCTAAACTCTTTTCATCTTTTTTCATTTCAGTTTCACTTTGGGATACTCTTCCTTTTCGTTTTACCTGCTGTCTGAGTCAGCTAGAAGCTACTTTAACAAAGTATGAATCAACTGAGTAGCTTACAAGTTATTTTCTTACAAGTCTAGAGGATAGTAGACCAGGGCGTGCTTTTAGACCCTTTGTTTTCTAATGTGAGCTATGGTGTGGAAAAGGCACCTTTTTTTGTGTCCCTTAGTCGAAAATATCATGAATTCCTTGATGCCTTTTATGGGGAAACTAATCCTATTTAAATAGCACTCCAGCCTTTATGACCTCATTTATCCTTAAAGACCCTCTCTCCAAATGCAGCCAATGGAGATTAGGGTTCTAACATACAGATTCACAGGCATTTACTCTATACAACCCAAGAAGATTCTCTTAATCCTTTAAGATATAATTCAAATCTCATTTCTTTTAGAAACTCTCTTGACCCCTGTGCTAGAAACTGTTTCCTTCTAAGTTTCTGTATTTCATATGATGTGGTGTTATTCACACTAAACAATAATGAAATTTTATGTAGAGTAGGAACAGTACTTGGCTTGCTTTTTATCCTAACTTCTCAAACAATGTCTGGCACTAGTTGTTATTTAACATATTCTTTAAGAAAAGAGTAAAGAAACAAGCTTTGCAACCTTAGCTTTCCAAACAATGGAATTACAATGCTATAATGTTACTGGTTCTGATAGCTCAGTAATAAATCCAACTTTTAGATTTAGTAGTATCTGAGTTAAAATTATATTTTTTTCACCTGGGTATGGTGGCTCATGTCTATACTCCTAGGCCTTAGGAAACTGAGACAAAAAGGGTGGGCACAAACTCATGGTGAGCCTGGTCTACATAGTGAGTTATAGGCTAACTTGGGATACAGAATGAGATCCCATTTCAGAAACAATAAACAAACAACAAATAAAACTAATAAGCAAATAATATGTTTTTCAACTCACCAGATATATGGTTTCATTACTTACTATGATAGATTTAAGACAATTCTTTATGGAGTGGGATAAAGTCTCACTATGTAGCTCAGCCTCACCTAGAATTTATAATCATGACTCTATCTCCCATGTTCAGGTATTGAAATATGTGTCACCATGAGAGTTGATTTTCAATGATTCTAATTTTATCAATAAACATCTTATTTAGTAGAATTGACCTTTTCTCTTGGATCTTGACTTGTCTTAGTAATTTGTCTCTGCCAGAAGTTACCATGTAGGGTTTCTGATGCTGAAATAAACACTCTGGAAGCTAAGGAAGAAGGCTAGCAAATCCAAGTGCAGTCTAGGCGCATAACACGACCTTATCTCACAGAAGGAGGAAGAAGAAGAACAGAAGGAGAAGGGTGTGGGAAGAGCAGAGAAAAAAGAGGATATGAATTATAACACAGTGTTCTTCAAACATTTTTTCCTGGAACCCTGTCTATCATAGAAGGAATTCAGCAATCTTGAGATCATCATGTTGTGAAAAAAGCTCAAGCTGACCGTATGGAGAGACACTAAATCATGCTAGCCATAATTCTCAACTTTATGAAGCAGAAGTAGGCAGTCTTGTTGAACCCTGTCCTCCAAAGTATCTTTGTATTACTGCCTCTGGTCTTATGTGTAGAAATATAACTATGCTCTCCCTCCTGGCACTGCTATAAGAAATAAACGGGTTAGAACTTGTAGAGCACTTGCCACATCTGGTTCAGGATAAGTACTTATAAACACTTGATAGTATTTTATGAGAATGTTTTTATTTCTGTGGATCAAAGCATTAGTAAAATTAATGATGGCCCAGAGATAAGATCTATGAAGTTCTGATTAAAGGTCATGTTAACACTTTGATGAATTTACACTTTGTAAGATTTGATTAATAGCCTTCATAGTTATGAAACCCTCTTGTTAAGCATGCAGAGTTGCAGAGATAAAGGAACAGCCTTGGCCCCCCCAAAACAGCTAATTTCTTTCTGAGTCCTCAGAACTCTGACCTGTACAGAGGAGAGTGGTCCTCGCATGCTTTAGAATTCTTATGTCTCACTACTGTTTCTCACTTTTTTCTCTACTGGGATAATGTGACACTACCACAAAGCTCTGAAAAAATAGATAGTGGTCCCTCCTCCCTGTGAACTGGAAATCCATTATTATCATTCAGACGAGAAACACAAACATAACACTAAAGAACGTCCTTTGTTCCCAGTCATTTTGGCTTCACAGCAGCATTACCCTTGGCATCAAGACTTGCTACTGCAGATCCATTATTTGGGGGGAAATGAGTGTGTGGTTTCTCTCATCTCCTGCCTGTAAACCACTACAGCACCTATCATCTGACCTCTCCCTATAAATGACATTGTTTAACATACCCAAGGACACAATTGTGGTTCTTTCTTTCCTAGAAAAGTAAAATGTGCTGATGCTTCCCAAGTCAGTCACTTTAGTGGCAATGCAAAGCCATACTCTGGTATTTGATGGTCTCTATTACAGGATGAAAACCCCCTTGATTTCACTGTGCTCCTCTGTAACTCAAACTGGTAGACCAGTCTTTGAGTACTTTGTGATATGGTATGGTCCCACTAGTCTCCTCTAGGGCAGAATCTCTACGCCTCAAAAAGAGGAGCAGCAAGAAACAAAATGGCCAAACTACAGTACTTCCTGTTACTACAACAAAACACCTGATGTAACTTAAGAAAAGAAAGGTATATTTGGCTCAAGGAGTCAGAGATTTTAATACACAGTCACTGAGCCCACTGTCTCAGGCCTACGGCAAAGTGAAAACCGTGTGGAGAAATAAAGCTGCCCTTCTCACAATGGCCAGGAAAAAGTGGAGAAGGGACCAGGGGTCTAGTGTCCCTCTCAAAGGAACAACCTTAACGACCTTACGTCCTTGGCCTAGGTCCGTCTTCTTAGTCTTTACTCCCCAACATCTTTCATGTTACATGTTATCAACCAACTTTTTAACACATGGTCTTTTCAGAACAAATCAGATTCAAACCATAAAAAAAAATGTAAGCTGTGAGTACACATAAAACTAGTACCTTAACTCAATTAACTTGTGAGAAAAGGGACGACATTAGGTGGTATACATATTAAGCCAATTTGGGGGTCACTGAAATGTGTTAGTTTGAAAATCACAGACCTGGGTTTTAAGTCTACCTTGTACTAGCTGTTAGACCTTGTGAAAGCTATGCAGATATCAGCCTATTTGTAAAATATTTAGCTCAAATGACTATTTTAATAGAAGAGATGGTGTTGACCTCAAGAAATACAGCTTCTGCAGACATTGTTCATTAGCAGAAAGCATTTTCCAGTATCCAGGTTGCAGACGTGAGATTGAAGATATTATTGGAACCCAGGGAGTGATGCAAACTGTTTGGTTGTCTTTTGGTCCCATACTTTTCATTCACATATATATTTTCTGTCCTCTGTCATGAGTCTCCTTCCTGTCTGAGCCAATGATAAATCTTACTCCGGAAACTTCTAAGTGACAATCCTGAAATAAAATGAAGATCTGATTTATTCTAATTGTTTCTCCTTAGCATGTCTTTGGTAAAGTTGAAAGATTTGAGAACAGAGACATCCTGACAATGATAACGCAGAGCAGGGCCTTCAGCAAGCTGCTTAAGTTCATTGCTGTAGTTTCCTCAGGAGTAAAATAGGGATAATAGGATCTAGGCCATAGAGTTACTGCAGAATTTATACATACTTAACTTTCAGAATACTGTTTAGAAAATAGAAAATAACATTTATATGTGTTTTCTGATATTACCTTTATTATCATAATCATACATTACATATTTATGTATTTTTGACACAGTCTTACTATCTACTTCAGACTGGCTTATAACTTATGACAAAGCCAAGGCTTGCCTTGAATTTGTGCTCTGCACACCTCAGCCTATCCAGTGATGTAATTAAAGTGTACCATCACACATGTCCTGATTAAATATGTTGATTGCATCTTAGTAGTCATTCACATAGTTTAGCACAATTTGAAATATAGGTTCAAGCAATTCAGCCTCAAACTTCTCTTTCTTATATTATTCAGGCTTTAAAAAAGTTCATCACTATTCTTCCATCAACATTTATTATGGTGTTGGGTGTCAAGTAGAAACATAAATGTCTCGTGTCTTTAGGCCTTTCTACAGGGTAATCTAAGACATGAACCCTGCCATTCTCCTCTTCTGTTTACAGTGGAAAGTTCTTCCCAGATTACATGGACAATCAATTTGTTCTGTGCTCCAGGAAAGAAATCAGTACTCTTTCAATACTGAATCCACATTTTTCCTTCAGCCTGGATTCTAGACAAGGCCTAAGGCAGCCTCTTTTCAGCAGCTCAGTTCTCACTAGAGAGTAAAATCTGCCTTCAGATGTTTCTTTCTCTAGGCCTTTTTCTGAGATAAGCAGCCCCCTTCCCCAGACTGTTTGATTATCAAATGTGTCAGCGGCACTCAAAAAAAAAAAAATCCCTGTATAAAATAAGCAACCAGTCCTCCAGGAAGACCTGAGGATTGTCTTTGAACAAATCGAAGGAGCTTCAGTGAATTAATGGATACATCCTCATTAAGCTGCAAATGCAGGTCACTGGAAGTCTGACTCCTAAGCTGGAGGTACAGTGCCTCTGCAGGCAGCCAGGATGAGGGATCATAATTCTCCACCCCCTGCAGAGCACTTGCTTCCAATATCTTTATACTTTCATGGTGATACCTGTAGAATTTTTTTCTTTCTTTCCTTTAATCTTTCTCTCCAAAGCAGTCTGGAGCCCCTGCTATGCACCAGATACTGTGCTTACTGACAGTTACATAAGGAAGATTAAGACACCATTCTTACTTTTAGAAAATTCGCACACCAGATAGAGAAGCTAAAATGTAAAGAATTCTGTAACATAATGCCAGGCTAAATTTGATAACCAGTTAATACTCTGATAGCACTTGGTACTTTCTCTTTCTGTCACTTATCACTAGTTGGTAGATATGCTCATATATTTCTTTAATATACATGCCCCCAAATTCACAATGTAAAGTATGAAATTGGCACTAATATATACTTAGTGATTAACACACATAAGACATTGTTTTAAATGTCTTCCCTGTACTGACTTCTAATCTTCACAACTACCTTAAAAGAAATAGTCTAATATTATTCTCTTTTTATAAACAAGGAAACTGAGACATGGAGAATTTATGTGTGTCAGATCATACAGCTGGTAAGCCACACCCAAGACATAAACATAAGCAGCTTGGCTACAAATCTCTGTTCTCAATTACCCAACTCTACATAAAAGGGAAAATAGCAACACTTTAAAAAAAGGATTTCAACTGTGATGATTTACAGTTGTTAATTTTTTAGAAGAAAGGTTCCTGAGTATACACACATTCTTTTAATTAAAATATAATTGCATCATTTCCATCATTCTCCTAACTCCCCTTATGCCCATAAGGAATCTGGTGTTGGTGCATGCTCGCGCGTGCATGGACACACACACACACACACACACACACACACTGCTGAGTTCATTTAGTATTACTTGCAAGTAGTGATTTCAGGGCTGACCACGTAGTAATGAACCACAGTTAGGAGGCTCCTCCCTAGGAAAAGATGACTTCTGCCCTCAGCTTCCCTTAGTTGTCTTTAGTTTTTTGTCTAAGAGTGGATCCCTGTGAGATTTCCCCTTCCATGTTAGCATGTCTGTTGGTGTCCTTGTTTAGGTCCTGTTTAGGTACAAGTACCATGGGTGAAGCTTCCCTACCATTTCTAGGAAACATAATACCACAGCAGATTTCTTGGTTCTCTGGCAGACGTTCTATTGTAGATGTATCCATTTCACTAGGCATCCCATAATTTGTTATTCTCTGCAGTTTGGTCAGTTGTGGTTTTGCAAAATGGTGTCTATCTGTTGCAAGGAGAAATTTCTTTGGTGAACTTGGAGCTACATTTATCTGTGGAATTAAACATCAACACTTTCTAAGCTGTTAAACAAGTGCAGTCTAGAAAAGTTTCTAAATTATTTCTTTCAACAATGATAATTTTAATTCTTATAAAATCTCCTAATGTTCAGTGTCAGATCCAGGTAAATGATGTATTGGATGTAGTCCATAAAAAGGACAGAGGGGAAATGGCAACACTTAAACCAGAAGTTAAAAAGAGTATTTATTTTGGGAGCATGAGGACCATGGGAGAGAGTAGAAGGGGAGAGGAGAAAAATATATAGCTCAATAAAAACAATAAAAAATTTAAAAAAATAAGAGAGTATTTACTGAAAAACACCACTGGAAAAAGTTCCCATCCCAAACACAAAGATCATATACACATTGTCATATTTCTGACTTGATATTTGTTGTTATGAAAGTCAAGAAAATCAGCCAGCTATTTCCTAAGAAAGACATCTCTGTCACCACTGCAACAGCTTAATTTATTAGCCTATGGGCAGTAGTAGGTCCTTCCTGGTAGGTACTTCTCATCTCCTCAACTAAAGTCTATTATAATTTAAAATGAGCCAGTGAGATGGCTCAGTAGGCAAAGTCACATACCTCAGAGTGTGGTGATATGAATTTTATTCCTGGGATCTACAAGGCATTGTGGAAGGAGAGAGCCAGTTACTACAATTTGTCTTCTAACCTCCACGTGCAAACTACCATATAAATACACACACACACAAATAATTAAATTTTTTAAACTAAAAATAGGTCTTTTTCTGTGACTATACAATCTTACCAGATTTGTAAGTTGTTTAATTACTCTGTACTTTTTGAAATCAGAGTGTGGAGACATTTTATTGATATGTTGATTTTTCTTGGTATTTAAAGCATGACATCACAAAAATAGGTTTCAACTAATTATCGACATAGATTTGGAAACATTGTTTGGTTTATCTTGGTCTCAGTTTAGCTAACTGCAAAATCAAGAAGCTGAATTAGGATTGAAAGATTCTTTTGCTCTCCTATAGCTTTCTCAAATTTGAGGTTTTATCAACTGTTTTACTTTCCTTTTAGTACTGGGGATTAGACCCAGGTACCCACACATACTAAAGAGCACATTCTACCATTGAGTCACATTCCAATCCTATTTTACCCTTGTATATCTCTGGGTGATTCTTTCTCTCCATTCAGTGATATTAGGAAACAATGTTGATGTTTCACTATAGTTTAGATTCTTTCCAATAGCACTTGCTTTAATAATAACCACTGCATTCACTTAGAAAATAAATTAGAGGTTAGACTTAGTATCAAACAAATGATGCAGTTTCCAAAGCATTAGTACATGGAAAGGAGGAGGACATCTGTTATAAAGCTAGAGCTTACTGGTGTTTACAAATACCAGTTTTCTGCTTTTCTTCTGAAACCATGGCTAGACCACATCCTGCAATAAATTGAAATCATGTGTCTGAAAGTCAGTAAATGGAATAAGAGCCAACATGGCATATACCACATCCAAGCATGAAATGCTAAGAACTTTTTGCATGCATTCCTGGATTTTCTTTCCCACTAGCTAAGAAGGCAAAATACTGGAAATGTAGCAAAGAGTGGAAATACAAGAAAACAAAAGTCTTGTATGAACATCTGAAACAAAACTCTTTTATAGACTTTGGATTTTTACCTTGAAAAAAGGATATTTACTTATAATGAAGCACCAAAGTTGAAGCAGCAGCTTATTCTGATCTTGTAGATTTTTGTTCAGATAAAACTGTTTTGTTTTGTTTTGCTTTGTTTTGTTTTATTTTTGGTCTTTTTTATTTTGAGCCCCTAATTCAATCCTGAAGGAAAGCAATATCACAAAAAAATTTCTCAGAAGTTCTTATAACAAGAGAAAGTAATTGTGGTGTGCTTGCAACTCTTACTTTATACTTAAGGTACTACATAATCAACTACTAGCTAATAAACTTTCCCCCCCCCCTTTTTTTGAAGAAGCACTTCTGTGAATCTTAAGCTGACTTTGAAATCACCATGTAGCCAAAATGACCCAAAACTCTTCCTTCTGCCTCCATTTCTTAAATTCTAGGATTACAGGCTTAAACACTATCATACCACATATATATGGTTCCTCTCTAAAGTCAGGTTTCCCTCCTATCTATGTCATCACTAGTTCCCTAATTGCTCTATTATCCCAACCTGCTCTTTCTTATTTTTTGGTTTTAATTTAATTTTAATTATTTGTATTTGTGTGCATGTGTTTGTACACATGAGTGTAAAGCCAGAAGAGGTGACTGAATCCTCTAGAACTGATATGTATGGGTGGTAGAACCCAAACTCCAGTCTTCTGACAGAGGAGAGAACTGCTGAGTCACCTCCCCAAGTCTCCTCTTTTAACAAGTACAGTTCAGCTGTCTGTCATTCTTTAATATTTGTTACCCCTTATTGCAACAATTCAAAATGTTGAGTTTTCAAATCTATCACATTCTTATAACCTTTCACCTCAGTTAAAACTTATAAATGAAGCCAGGCATGGTGTACAGACCTTTAATTCCAGCACTCAGGAAGCAGAGACCGGTTGATTTCTGTCTACAAAGTAAGTTCCAGGACAGTCAGGGCTACATAAAGAGATCCTGGGTCAAAAGTGAAAAACAAACAAATGAAAAACCTTTCAGATGCATAAGAAACCTATCTTGAACCTATCTATTTCTCCTGCAGTTCAGTCTTTTCCTCATGATTTCGTAGCTCTGTTATTAAGGACATTAATGTTTGACAGTCTTGTGATACTTGAAAGAATGACCCTTTATAATTATGATTGCTACTTTCTTTATTCCTGTTAAAATTCTCTGCTCTGAAATTCACTTGGCCTAGGTTCTGCCTCACTGTGGCATTTCCTAGGACTCCTAAGGGCAATATGTAGAAGTATTAAGACTTACCTGACCTGTTTCCCATGTCTCAATGATGGTATGGTGGTACACAACTGAAATCTTAGTACTTAGGAGATAAAAATCAAGAGGCATATAAGGTATTTTTAAAGATGTGTTTATTATGTTTATGAGTGTTTCAGATAGGTATGCCATATACATGCCTGCTGCCTGCAGAGGCCAAAAGAGGGCATCGAATCCTCTAGAAAACAGAGTTATAGATAATTATGAGCTACCATTGGGTTCTGGGAGCTGAACCTGGGTCCTCTACAAGAGCAACAAGTGCTCTTAATTGCAGAGTCATCTCTCCAACACCAAGAATGCAAGTTTGATATTGGCTTGCACTAGTGGACCAAACCTTGACTCAAAAATAAATAAATTAACAAAACAACTATGAGGAATTACTGTCATTTACTTATTGGTGCCTACTTTCTTAAAATAATTATTTTATTTGGCCAGTTGCTTACTTTTCAGCCACTATTGTAAATCTGTATCTTGTTTTGTTATCTTGAGCTCAAAGCTCTAAGTAGGTTTTTTTGTTTTTCTTTTTCTTTTTTGACCTGACTGTCCTGGAACTCAATCTGTAGACCAGGCTGGCCTCATACTCAGATATTCACTTGCCTCTGCCTCCTCAGTGTTGGGATTAAAGGTGTGCACCACCACTGGCCAGCACTCTAAGTGCTTTTGTGCAGCATTACATTTGATCTTCACTGGAATCCCATTAAATGGTTTTCATTCTTCTAAATAAAAATTTCTCAAAGTCTTGGTCTGTTTAAATAAATGGGTTTAGACTTCATTGCCAATAAAATCATGAAATAAATGGAAGAGAAAATATTTGAGTGATGGATTCATATTTCTTCAAGGCAAAATTGGATGCACAGCATAACTTTACTGTGGTTTGTAAATTTATTTACATAATAAATGTCACAGGATTAAAAGATCAAAATGAGTTAATATGTAATCATTTATCTAAATGGGCAATAGTTGCAGTATATGAAATGAGGTCAGTTTCAGAAAGTTGGACCTTACACATTCAAATACTTGGTGAGAAGAATAAAGAAGTATTGAAAGCAATCAGACTGAAAGAAAGTGATAAAGATCAACAAATGTTGTTTTCCATAAGAACTGTACTGTACCTTTGCTGCATCTAACGTGTCCTTCAATAAAGCAATCCTGAAGCAAATATTTTATTATTCATAGGCAAGTTTAAGAGAAACAAGCAACTCAAGTGTGTGAGTGTGTGTGTTTGCTTAATCTGGTGTTCCTTTTCCTCTTTGAGTGAACAGAAGGTAAATAATCTGCAGTGACTGGGATATGCCACAAAAGAAGCCTTAGGGTATATAGGCCTCAATTTAGCAAAATTTCTACAGTAGGCTGAGTAGGGACTGTAAAATTCCTAGTTCAAAGATTCTTCTTTCTTTTAAAACATCCGTTATCTTGTCTGGAACATCAGACACACTAGAGTCCTCCTTCAGGTCTTTCTTGTCAGAATGGATCAGACCAAATATTTGGTGTTTCACAAAGGATAAGCAATTGACATATTTCCATGCAAGGCTGGGTACCTGTCACGCTTAATTTGTCTTTAAATGGAGGCTCTCCATTGAATATGTTGTGCCTGAGTCCAAGGACCCCCAAAAAGACCACCACAGAGCCACACTTCTGAATACAAAACAAAGTTTTGTTTATTAAGTACAGGCTAGCACAAGTCCTCTGCCTCACAGTCTGACAGGACACAGCAGATGGAGAAGGACCCTGCCTATTTTTGTAAGGGGTTTATAAAGACAAAAACCACAAAGCAGTCATAAGGTTACAGTCTCAAGGTACAAAATTACTTATCCTATATCACAATTGGCTAAAGGTAAGGTAAAGCTCAGCTGTTAGCTCCTGATTGCCTATTAGAATCTAAGGGCGATAGCAACAGACCCCTGGTTACATCCTCCAGACATCTTCTGACCCTGTGCTAATCTCAGGCACAAAACAGTGGTTAATCAGGTACACGTACAAGGACATTTGAAGCAAGCAGATGTAAACAGATGTTGTTTGAGTACCCTGGTGGGTCACTTTTACCAGGGCAGGCGCAATTTCTTGGGAATGTTTATAACTTTGCTGGATTGCATTCAGCCTTCTAGTTAGGTCCTGTCTAATATGGAGTACTTTTTCAAAATGGTGTATTCCTTCAGAATGGTGTATTCACTTTTAAAACAGTGGCTATATAATGTTAACTCCCTAAATGTATTTTTACTAATATATAATAATTACTCTTATCATAGCAGCATCTCTTTCCCACATGGAGAAGAATACCTTGCCTGTCTGGCTAGAAGCAATATTATAAGGAACAAGAGTATTTTCTGTCCATTCATGTTCCAGCTATTATTTAGCTGAATTCTGTCTGATCACAGATTCTTAACTGTTACGTAGTATATATTCAGAGACATTTTGCTATTGCCACAAAACTGAAGTCAGCACTCGTTCTCTGGGTATTTATAATGAAGCATTTCTTTAAAAAGGAAATGAGAACTAGAAATGTAGTAAATTGGTAAAGTACTTGTTTGTTCAGCAAACAAGAAGCATTGAGTTTGATCCCAAACAGTGAGCCAACCGTGGTATAACAGGCCTGTATTCCCAGCACTTTGGAGAAGAAAGGCAAATTCAAGGTCAGCCTAAGCTTTAAGAGACTCTTTTCCCCAAACAAATAAATAAATAAACAAAAAGAAGCTCAAGGTCATCCAAGGGTACTTAGAGAATTTGAAACTAGCCTTGGACACACAATAAAAATGAAAAGAAATGAAAAAAGGCAAGAAAAATAACCAGAAACCAAACCAAAACAAAACAAAAAAGGGAGTAAACAAGCTTTCTTAATCCACTGAAATTAAAAGAGAAGTCAGTATGGAGAATCATTGGAACTCCTGATTTTTTACTATTTTGGAATACAAAGAGGAATATTATACTGAATAAACAAAAACATAATTACACAAGTGTCTGATTAGACAGTTCATGCTGTCGTTGAACACAACAGCAAGAATTCATCTGCTTAGACCTAACTTTTCCATAAACTGTAGAAATAGAAAAAAGTCTGAGCTAAATATGCTGGAACTATTAAGATTTATGACAGGAGTAGGGGAGGGATGGGGGGGACCCTTGGCAAGTCCTACTGTGGGTGAGAGACCATGGCTGGTGAAAGACAGAAAGATACCAGAAATGCCATGCAGAGAGAGCTTGGGTATAGAGAGGATATAAGGGTAAGGGAGTTATAGAGGGGAGAGAGAAAGAGGGATAGGGAAAGAGAGGAAAGAAGAGGTGGGGGAGGGAAAGGCAGAGGCTGCCTCTTCAGAAGAAGAAAGGACAGAAAGGGGAAGCGAGGAGGTATGAGAACAGTTTGCCTTGGATGGAAAGGGTGGGGGTGGAACTGGGAGTGGGCGGAGCTTGTCTCTAAAAGGGACATGTTACCCGGGTGACAGTGCAGGCCAGCATATGTAATTATAACAGGATCATGCCTCTAGTCCTAGCACTTAGAAACTACACAGTAGGATCACAAACTTGAGGCCAGCCCGGGTTACACAGTAAAACGTTGACAAAAAGTTCAGTGATAGTTTTTTCTGGCTTGCATGAGACCTTAGATTCAGTGCTCAGCACTGAAAAAAAAATCTCAAACAGTTCAGATTTCAAAGTTACCAGTGATATCATACTAATCATACTAATGGCAAATGTAAGTTTCTGTGGAAATTTATTTTAACCAACTGACAGAAATAGAACTTGAAGTTGCTTCAACATTTGCAAAAGTATATTGGGATGAACTGAATAAAATATAAGTGGATAATTATCATTAGAAGCTTACGTTAGGGTCTGTCTGTCTAAGGAACAGAAGTAAAAAAAAATCCTCCCAATAGAAATACTGTACTATTGGCCATCCAATTTGAATAAAATGAAATGTGGCTTGAGATATCAATCTCTACTGACTCATATAAATAGTGAGTGATTTACCTGAGGGCCTGGAGACCTAGAGGAAACATCACTAGAAGCTCAGTGACAATGATTGCTGTGCAGAGATACACAAACTAATCTTTGTAGGGTTGAATATAAAGTATGAAGGTCTTTGTGTCTCTCTTCAGTGATCACTGGAGCATGCATTGCAGGAGCAGCACTGAACAATTAAGAGGATATAATAACTGTGAACATCAATTGTTTCTTTTCTTAGGCATGTCTAATTAAATAATTCAAAAATACAGTAACTATGAGTAAAGTAGCAAGAATGAAGATGATGGATAACCTAACTTTTCTATACCTACTGGCATTTTGCAAATTAACTTTCTTTCCCCAATAATTCACCTGCTAGTGGGCCTGACTTCAGCAGCAGCAAATCCCATTGACCCTCTGTACATTTCTCAGGGGGTTATGTAGAGTGATTTATAGTTGCATTGCAGGGGTGGCCAATCAGTATTATAATACTTTTCTGCCTCTTTCTTAGATCCTGAATAAGATAACAATGAAGACGAACCTTCATGAAAAGGGGGATCAGAGGACTCTGGAGCACACATGGCTCTTTATCACCTGCCAGTGCCTGTATAAGCACACTCCAAATAGAAAATGCTTCAAGAGGCATGTCCTTTCCTATGTTCCACCAGTTCTTAATATCTGTCCCTACTGTATCCCAAATTTCTACATCTAATATTCCCCGGTCTAGAAACCAGGGACTGACTGACTGTACAAAATTAAGAAAATCAGTCAGCTGACCAGTGCTGATGTCATTTTCTTTTTTCTTAAGCGTATGTTTAATAATATAAATGAGGAATTGCTTTTCTTTAGACTCTCCTTAACCCATCCTGAGGGAAAGACAAACACAAAGGGGGAAATGTAAGGGAAGCTAAGGAATTACTGAATTACCCACCCTTCTTTACTTGGCAGTCACTATCCATGGAGCTGTAGCACCATGAGTGAGATCCTATTCATGATGATGCTTAGGGGATTACCTCTTCTTCTTGGACAATCCCCAGGAGAATGCCTTGCTCTGGACAGTCTCTGAGAAGCAATGCCTCTCTCCCACAGACAGTCTTGATTATCCCTTCAATATCCCTGTTTAGGTCACCAGGTACCGCTGCTGTGAAGATCAGTCTCCAGCAATGCAGGGCTCAAAGAGAATCCATGGAGTCAGCATATTAAGACTTTTTAAATGAGGGGGTAAGGGGAAATCACTCACACACTCTCTTGATGGTTTCCTTCAGACCTTTTCTTTATTGTTCTTCTGTATTCTCTATTCTCCTAACATTATTTTTCCTCTACAGCTTATATATCCCAACATAATCTTTCACGCAATATGAACATTACAATGTGATTGCATTCTATTTTTCAAGTGAATGAGTACAATAAATACAGGAAAAAACATGTTTTTATCTTCCTAACATGATTCAAAGCCATTCCAAACACCCACATACATTTACATCTAAGTGGCTTGTTATAGATTAACAGGGTGTGAGCAAGCAAGATATTTTTCTCAGCCAGTTCTTTTCCTGGCAGCCTGAATATTGTGGTTAGAAAGAAAGAATCAATCACTTTATTGGTTATCTTTAAAGGTAATCTTACAAGGAATCTTAGAGGAATCCTAAAATTTTATACATGAAAAGCAATCAGTCAACTCTACTTTAAAATCTTTAGGGTGCATACCCACTCAGTTATAATTACTTCCACTGTGGGAAGGGCAGTGATCTCCCATGAAGAATGATCTGCTTAGGGCATTAGTTTCCTACTTTATGTTTCCCTCAGCACCACTGTCCACTAACTCATCATCTAATTTATCAATGATGTAGTCCTTGTCTTTGATTAAGATCCTATTTTGATGCTTGAGAAAGGACCAATGTAGTTGTGTGGTCATAGGAATGCTCTGCAGGATAGAATAAAACCTTCAAGAACTAGAGAGATCTACATCACAAATGAGCAGGTAGGTAACTCAAAAATTTGAGAGCATTGCCTTCAGTCTGTCCTACCAATAGGAGTATTTGTGTGTACTTAGTATTTGTATCAAACAGCAATAGTGTTGCTCAGAGACCAAGGGGGCACAGAAAAACTTGGAAAGAGAGACAGCATGATTAGTAGAGACTACTATTTAAATCTTTTAATTCTTTCAAATTACAACACTCAAAATATTATGAATATTATGAAATAGAAGAATTGCTGGCCTAAGAAAATAAATTTCTTTATGGACTTGTCCTATAACTTAAGTTGAGAAGCAATTAATAACCCCTACTTGCTAAACAATTTTTGGAATTGAAACACCACTTTCCTACTAAAAGAGCAAAAAGTAAAAGTAAAACTAAGCAGATGAAGATCTATGTTACTTGGGTTTTCAGAACAAGCATCATTCCTTCAATAGAAGCGACTCATCTAGATTCGCTGTCCTAGAAACCTGAAGGGAAGGAAGAATCAATGCAGGAAATGTTTGTGGGATGAAAGCAAACCTAAAAATGAAATTTTCTGAGCCTCTATGACCATCACAGCATGTTCTAGAAAGAACTGGAGAAAGCTCTGAAGAAGAAAGTCAGAATTTTGCTGGGACTTGGTTCCTCGCCCCCGTTTTGTCACAGAGAAAACCTGTAAAGTAACAAATGGCAGGACCACATATGTCAAAGAGTTGTGAAAGCAGCCACTGAATTTTAAAAATGATCTGAATCTAGTTATGAGTCCTGGACAAAAAGGATGCTACTGTTGACCCTAAAAGTTAGTTGCTTCTCTCCCAGAAGGATTGGGCATATTTTTCCCACTAAAATCTCCTATTTAAAATAGTGTTCTTTTTATGAAAATTTGATGGTGAGAGGTTCAAGACATACTATCCCCACACATGACATTTAGCAATTGAGAAAACAGCAAACATGAAAAGTTCACTAACCTTCTCCTTCCTCTTCTGAAGCAGGACATAAGACTCTGCTGATCTTTGATGGATGTAGAAATCTTCAAGACAGAGGTACCCACTCTGTTTCTGGAGGAAAATAACTGCCTAATTCTTGAAGACATAGAAACATCAAGAATAATGAAAAGGAACAAATACTGTTCAGTACTACTCACTTTATTACCATGGAATTGTATCCCCATTTATTCTCCTCATCATACCTATCTTTATGTGCTCTCTTCACCAAACCTGAAGAGAAATACATATATACTTCTCTTCTGCTTTTAGGAAGAAAATCTTATCCAATCCTTATGTGTCCTATGGTAGTTTCTAACAGATGGAAACATTTCTTCCAGGAGAGGGAGGTATGAGACTCAGTTGGTAAACAAAAGCTCACAAGTTTGGGGGAAAATAATAAAACAAACTTGAAAGATTCTCTGTGGACCCTCCCCAGCAGTATAAATGGAGTAAAGAATTGATCAGGGAAAAGACTGACCAGTCAAACTGCAGAGAGAAGATATTCTCAGATTGTCCAGCTACCTGCAAGCTATATGGAAACCTCCAAGGTTGCAAATTTTCTGAGTGGTCACTCGTGTGATTGAAATTGTTGATGATGCAGCTTTTGAGTGATTCCTGTTCCTATAGATGAACCTTCATCATTCCTGTTAGTAACCCTAAAATCTCATTGGTTTAGCAAGTTGGACTTTGGTACAGTTGTTACTTTGGTCTTTTGTGGGTTCCCTTTTTGAGATGAATGAATAGGTATT
>LOEQ01002925.1:76213-97469 GCA_001685075.1 Bramus lutescens | reverse complement strand
CTCTCTCTCTCTCTCTCTCTCTCTCTCTCTCTCTCTCTCTCTCTCTCCATGTATCTTTACTTTGCAAGTGTTCATTGCACGAGTTCTGGTTTCTGCTGCCCTAGCATATGCTGAGTCCTCACCTGAGCTCCTCTTGGTTATCCTGCTATTTCCCTGTGTTGTGGAAATCCTGCAGCTTTGAGTTTGCAGGACCAGTTTGTCTCTTCACATGCTCCAGCAAATCACAGATGGGGTGGATAGTGGGGTGAGAAAACCCGTAAAGCTGGTTCTGGGCCTGGATAGTTCCATGATTGGTCAGCCCACCAGCTCTCCCTTGTCCTCACCACCAGGGTGAACTCTTCTGCCTTGCCTTGATAAGTTTTTGCAGTAATGAACAAGAGTCAGGGCCAGTACTCCTGCTTTCATGTGGGTGGAATCTCCCACACCTATACCTTCAGGGCCCTGTGTTGCCCAGGTGTAGCAGAAAGGGCCACTCTCTGGACTGCTGAAGCTGATGTGGAGCAGGACTACCTCTCCCCATCTTAGGAATTCAGGCTCAGCTCACCCACCTGCCTCAGGTATTGATGGGGGCAGGCATCTCTTCCCTGCCCACGCTGCCACATGACATATGAGTAATCGGGATAGTTCTATGCTCACAACTTCAGGGCTGGCTCACCTCCACCAACAGGACTGGCTCTTTTGTGCTGCCCAGGTGAGGTGCAGGGCCTGCTCCCCCGAGTGGGCCGGGGCAGCTCCCCCACCCTTCTGATTTCAGGACCAGCTTTCCTCCCTGGCTCAGATGTTGATGGGCTTGGGGGAAGAGAACATTTATATTTCTTAAAAGTAATTAATTTTTCCCATAAATGTCATATCTGTCTATTAAGATGGTATATAATAGTTTCAAATTCTAACTAACCACAGTATTTCCTCTTGGTAATGATGGAAATTATAAACTGAAGTACCAGCAGAGTAACTAGAAAATGCAAGGAATCCATAGATGTTTTATGAATAAGACACTGCTGTTCCATCTAAGTTTTGGGAGTAGGTTCCAGTGGAAGATCACGGCAACACCAATGCAGCATTAATGTCAACAAATACTACTTAGTGAACATTGCCTAAACATTTTAAATGCTTACTTTTGCTTCTTAAAGAAGAAAGAAACAGAGACAGAGATAGGTACAGAGAGGTTGGGGGAGAGGAAAAGGAGGAGAGGGAGGGAGGGAGGGAGAGAGAGAGATCTTTTTTAGGTTTCTGTAGAAACTGCATATAGTGACATGTCTTTCAAACTTATGGCTAGCCTCTAGAAGAAAATATGCTGCTACCAGCATTGTAATTAACTTGTAAACCATGTTATCTGTATAAAGTATTTCTTGACTGCACTGGATAGGCAGATAGCCAGACCTCCTTGAGGCTAGTGCAATCTAGTGAAATCTATCATTCATCACTCCACTCTCTTGAGCCAATCCTTGTATCTAAGGAGGCCAAGAAAATTTTAAGTGCATTAAAAGAGCCTGCTTCATATAAGTAGATTTGAGATGCAGGGAGGACAAATGTTGTGTGTATGTATGTGATTTGTGTAATTAAACATTTTTAAGCTTAAAAATAAGTAAATAATGCTAACAGGTAAAAGATAAGTAAATAATAGAAATAATAGATAAGTAAATAATACTAACAGCTCATGTTTTGGAAATGTTATGTATCATCTACATTCTATTTATTTTTAATTATCTATCTGTGTGTGTGTTTGTGTGTGTGTGTGTATGTACATGCTATATGCCACTGCACAGGTGTGGAAGAGAGAAGACACATTTCAGTAGTCAGTTCTCTCATTCCACTATAGGCATCAAGATTTGAACTCAGGTCATTAGACTTCTACAGCAAGTACTTTTACTACTGAGTCATCTGGACACGCTCTAAATTTTATTTGTTTTCCCTTCTTTTAATTGTCTATTGAAAGGTGTGATATAAATTTCTGACCTTAAACTTGTGGATTAAATGGCACTAAAACGTTTCACAAAAGCACCATAGCCTCTACAGTATTGAAAAATTTGGGCCAAGTCTGATGTACCTCACCACAACTCTAAGTGCTGTGCATTATAGTACTCTTGTTACTGATGGAAAAACATGAGGAATGAGGATGGTAGTTAACTACTTCAGGATCGTATATTCTTGGTAACTGAGTTATGCTTCAAACCAGGTAGCCTTGCTTTTAGTATCCACTTAAGTAACCATTATCACGATGAACCAGAATCATCCAAATTGATGTTTTGGAGAATGGAGCTCTGAGATTTGCAAGCTCCGTCATTGGCTTTCCCACCAGGCTGTTAGATTTCTTTTGCCCAGCTTGTCCCTATGTGCATTCAGTGAAGAACTTGAACTTGTGACTGTCCTGCCTCAGATTTGAAAGTTTCTAGTATTATAGGCTTATAACATCCTTATAACATCCTATACAGCCTAGCTGTACACTTTTTTCTTTTGACCGTCTAAGACATTCTAAAAATACTCATATACTACAGAAGAGTTTATGGACTATAAAGGACCACAAGTTATTGGATTGAATAAACTAAGACACATTTCAGCACCCATGCCCAAGAACCAAATTTCACTTCTTTGGCAGCAAGACCATTCCCCGTAAATAGGAAACCACTGTCAAAGATATCTATAAGAACTTTTAGATTAATATTATAAAATGTGGTATGAGACAGACTCTCCCATACTGCTGTGCAAGCAATATAATAGGGAAAGAATTTCAATTATTTCCCTCAGCTTCCGAGGTTGTGAGCTTGAGCTGTGGCTGTGGTGATCTTTGTGCAGAAGGGGAAATGAGTAATATCAAAGTGATTGCCCTCAGCTGGAGATTACTGCTACACTTAATAAGGAAAGTCCGTTTTCAATTATGTGTGCTAATGAGGTCCAGGAACAAGATACGTTATTAAAATACATAAAGAACTCCCAAAACTCATTTGGAAAGTATTCAAGCTTCTTGAAATTGTGGAAATGAAAGAAGCAGACTGGAACACTTGCTCATCTATTGTTTCTAGTCTTAGAAAAAGTGGGATGAGCCATTACCTTGCTTGGTTGGTTTGTGTTTATTTCATTTGCTCTCTGGGTCAGGCACTCATGAGATTCCTTCTCTGAGGTATCCATTTGGTGCCCTGGCTCCACTTATGGTAAAACCAAACCTACCTTTCCACTGGACCTGGAAATGGCAATCAAAATTCAAAATCAACTATTTCTAATTCCAAATAGAATCTATCACTATGATAGATTCCTTAATATCTTATGAAAAAATTGAAAAAAGGGCCTAGAGAGATGGTTCAGGAGTTTAGAGTGCTTGGTGCTTGCTAACAACCATCCGTAACTCCAATTTCAGAGGATCCAATGCCTTCTTCAGGCTTCCTCAGGCACTGCACATTTATGCTGCACAGACTCACATAATGGGCAAAACACCCACGCATATGAATAAAAATAAATAATTATTTTTCAAGTTGGGAAAACTTAGAAAATGTCTAGTCAGAGTATCTGTTTGTTAATCAAATTAAATATTTTTAATTTTTATTTTAAATTAGATAAAATTTACTATGTGTGCGTAAGAAACCTTCCCTCCTTCCTCTCTTCTTTTCTTCCCTTCTACCTTCCTTCCCTCATCTCCTTCCATTTCTTTCTTTATATTTTCATAGAACCATGCAACCCAGACTGGCTGGCTTGGATCTTGTTATATAAACCATGCCGGCACTGAGCAGCCTCCATAGTGCTCAGATTACATCTGTGCTCCACCACAACTCATGACAGAAAGTTTAAAATATTTTGTGTCTAACCAGTAAGTCAAAATTGTTATTGTTAGGACTACATAAGGTAACATTTTAAGTCCCAGATTCTCAATTTTTGTTATAGTTCTATCTCATAACACACTGTAAATTGAAATTTTGCAGTTCATGTAAAGCACCTGCCTCCTTTGCATTATCTTAGGAGCATATGGTGTGCTGGAGGGTTGCTGCTATTTTCAGGACCTAGGGCTGAGCTCATCAGAGTAGGAATGGCTCTGCACTGCTCTGCTACCACCCAGACTTGCAATTGAATCAAACCAATGGAAAAGGTAAATAAATAATCAATAATTAAAATAAAAGCATCAAGGCATGGTTTCTACTTAATGCATATTACTTTAGTATCATATAGTAGTAATTCAAACCATCACAAATTGAGGACCATCTGTATGCTATGCCCAGATCTGCAAAGTCCCTCCAAAACCAACAAGGAGACCAAATCCCACAAAGAGCCTTTATTTTGTACAAGTTTGCAAACTCAGTCTCTCCGCATGTCCAATTTATTGAAATAATCGGAGAGCCCCCATCTCAGTTAGAGTTGGGTTTTTATAGTAGTAAAAGTGGGGTGAGGGGTTTCTAAGGTTCAGGACCCCTGATTGGCTGACATTTGTCTAGGGGTGTCCTGGTGAATGTGCTGGCAGGTGCTCCTACCTACAGTGATTGGAACGTTAGGCATTTCCTTTGGGTGGTCTGTTCTTGGGTGGTGTTCGGGTAATCTCAGTTTATGGTTCTTTCTGCAACCAGGTATTGCTTCAGGGTAAACTACTGAGACTCAGGCCTCCACTAAACTTATCAATGGAGTACTACACTGACAGGTGATAATGGCTGGAAGCAAAGAACTTCTTTGGGCAGTCTGTTTCTATTTAGCTTATAATGGCTGACTCCCACACGGTACACCTTGTTTCTGACTCAGCTGTCAGTTTGCTCCCTGCATCACTTGTTCCACTTTTGTTCTATATCATTCTGTTCTGTTAAGTGCATTTTAAGACACTTTACCAGTCATCATAGCTGAATTATAACAATGATAATAATAAAATAATATATGGACTGTAGCTCATGAGCAGACCACTGTAACTGATCTTTCTTTGGACTGCCAGACCCTAAATAATAACACAGAGACTTCTTATTAAGTATGAAATCTTGGCCTTAGTGTACACTTATTCCCAACTAGCTCTTAAAATTTAAATTAACCCATTTATAAACATCTATGTTCTCTCCTCAGTACCAAACGTCTGACTTCCTCTGAATAGTACATGAAGCCATGCCCAAAGTGTGTCTATATACACACACACATTCATATATATGTTAACTCAGCCTCCTCCAAGAGATCAAATGATCATTGGAATATGCAGCTTTATACACAGAAGTGTAGGATTAAGGAAAAGAGCACCCTATTTTTCCAACTCCATTTAAACCAGGTTAGTTAAATTAGACAGTTTTAGAAGGGGTGGTAGAGGAATACTCCACAATAGACATAAGGGAAATAATATCTTTTCTATTTCTTCCTCCAGAAGACTTTATGAAAACATTAAAAAGGGAATTTGACATTCCAGAGACTTAAAAATCCTTAGAGTCAAAATCAGGCCCCCAAATCTCATTGTCTAAGTAAGATGGTATTATAATATGCTTTCTTCTAGCGTTCTTAGTAAGCATATTGGACTCTACTCAACAAAACAGAGTTGGTTTCTTCCACCCTGTTACTCCAATAGACTCTACCAAGGCAGTATGTCTTAAATGTTAACATTCCTTCAGAATACCAATGGGTTGGGTAGGCCTGGGATGGGCCCCAAAATACAGGCATTGCTATTCTGTAGGCCACACTCTGAATACCAGGATTATTGACATCTTCATGGTCAAAGTTGGGGTTACTGGAATATCTACATTTTGCTTTTCAGAAAAGTAAATAAGTACAGGTAAGAATTTTATTTAAGGAAGTACTATGGAAACAATATATGTAGCTGCCCACATAAAGATGCCCAAGATTTAGTACAATGGCCTAATTGACTTTCAAGAGGACTGAATATGCTCAGTCTATTAGAACAGCACATTTGAGGAAAAACTACTGTCACCCTAGAAAATAAGAACTTAGGATACAGTTAGTAGTCCATGCTGAAAAAGAAAATAAATCGATAGCTTATAATTACATTAGGACCAGACACTGCTCTAAAACCTGTGAAAACAGTTTTAGCAAAAAGAAATTAGATCACAAGTTTGATGGAATCCCCACAGTCAATTCTCATGACATTTTGGTTGTGAACACAGCCCTCGCTGTCATTTCTCAACACCAGGCATTCCGGGTCTTATGAGTACCTTTTAGACTCCAAAATTTAGAAGTTGATGAAGATAAGACAGGTAAAAGGAGATGACTCTGAAACTGCAAAAATAGTAAGTGACTGGCATTTACCCATCATTTGAGAAAGTCTAAACAAAATTCAGCTGCAGAACTTTTATTGCAGACAATTATGCATGATATTAAGAAAATATAAACATTAATTTTGAAACTTTGAACTCTATCTCTGTTGCTAGAACACAGAAAAACTTGGCCTACAAAAGGCATTCCAGTGTGGGCACCTACATCCACATAAAGCTTTTCAAAAGTTCTAAACACACAGAAATGGAGTCAAATGTGGCTTCTTGACAACTGCCTTTTCTCTGGTAGGCTCTATTTAATAACAGTAGTACGGCTCCTTTAAGAAACAGCTTCCTGGCTCAGTGCAAGTTTCAAACAAGGCCACAATTTTTTAAAAAGCTCCTGTTACTGAATACTTAAATGGGGTTATGAACAGCGGGCATGCAACTTGGTGGCAGCCTGGACCCAACAACTTCCCAGAGCTGGAGTGGTATACGTGGCTCCTGCTGGTTTACCATGAAGTTAGCCTCTCAGGAAACCAAGGGGGAAGAGAAAGCCACCTCTACCTTGTGCCAACACATGCGCTAACCTGAACTGTGCCAATGCCTAACATAGCAGTTTAAGATTTGTCTCACGTGATCAAAGAACAATACAGATGCTCAGTAAGAACATATTCACACAGAAAAAAAGACCTCTAAATGGATTACAATATATATAGAGAGAGGCTTGGGAGAGAGAAGAGGAAAAGTATGTACAGTCATAGATTAAAAAATAGTTTAAAATAATAAAATACTTAGAAAAAGAGTAAAGTAAACAAATGAGCTCCATAAAGAAGGAAAATACACAGAGTCTGGATTGTTTAATGTTATTGTGTTGTCTTTACTTTTTCTGTTTGTTAATGAAGGAATGACAGCTACTAAGACACATTGAATTACAAAAACTGCTGGATTAAACCAATTACATACTTTTAAAATGTCTTGACTTCAAAATAGAAGTCAAAGATATGTTACATTGGGAAGGGGGTTATGCTTTTATTTTCACAGGAAATGGGAGGCTATGGATTTGTTCCAGGTTAATATGGATTAGGTTTAATTAAGAAAGACCCCCTGAAGATATTGACTACAAATATAAAGAAATAATCCTAGAAGAAGTAAAAGACATGTGATATATATTTTGCCTGCTTAAACAAAATAATAACAAAAATCATCTTTGGCTGACTTGTATACAATGCACAGTCTATAATTGTATTAATACACACATGTATGTTACCTTTAAAAGCTTATGTATGTTCAGAGCAAGGTGACCAGACACCAATAAAAAAATGATGGTCTAGGTGATCCAGCATCAAGAACAGCTTCCACACTACTGGCTGATATGATTCAGACTCACAGAATACTCTAGCTAAGACTTAATTACCCTGATATTTCTCAAGACTCCCCTAAAGGTGCCAGAGCCCCCAGACAACAGGAAGCAAGCAGCCTAGAAAAAACAATACCCACATTCCCAAAAGATGGGCTATGGATGTTTGTTATCATTTAAGGGGGTTAGTTACAAGTTGTTATGGTCAAAGGCAAAAAAGAAGCTAGACAAAAGAGTGAAATTCAAAGATCTCTTTCTAAAAGTGGAAAACGGGAAATATGCTATAGAAATGATGAAATAAAAGGGTGGACTATTGAATCTACTTTAATTCAAAAACAATTATTAATCTCAAAATATTTTATATTGGTATAGATTTCTGTTTATTGATGTAAATTTAGTTATTTTTGCTATATTGTATATATATTTCTACTCTTATTTGGTATATTGTGTTTATGCAGTTCATTTTTAAAATATAATGTATAATTAAAAATACAGATTAATGGTCATCTATAATAGTCAAACTCATAGTTATGTTAGGTAGGTTTTCAAGGTATACACAAATATATTTAGATAGGTTGATGGTCTTCAAACATTTCAAAGACCTACAGAATATTACATTAAATCTGTTTAATAACCTAAGACTTTTCAGAACAGTGAGACATGTCTGCTCCCGACAGCACCAATTCACTGAAAAAAAAAGGATGATGGGCATCCAAGAACCTCCATATTGGTATTTGATTTCTTTGTGGCAAAAACTAACCTTTTGGGAAAAGAAACTATCCAAACTGGACAAACAGGAGACACACACACACACACACACACACACACACACACACAGTGTCACTGCTAAACTTTGCAAAAGAGGTAGGACAGTTTTCCAAAATTCCCTGCTTCTCAAAAAAGTCTGACAAGTATTGTAGACCTGTAGGCCAAAGATTATACTCCAGTGATATGGAAGAACTTTGGGTGACTGTCCAGGCAGCCAGATAACATTGCACTCTTTGGGGGCCTTTAAAGGAGTTAAAGACTAAATAATTAAACTTATAGTTTTTCTTAGTTGTGTTAAAAAGTAAATTAGATATAAAACTTTAGACTCAGAAATACAAGATAGAAAATAAAATATTTTGTCTAATTTTGCCAAATACAAATGGTCTGGATATTGTAAGTACAATTCTTACTTGATAACTCTTTTTGTTGTATATAATTTTACTATGTTAAAGTTAAAAACCTTCCTTCTTAGTTAGACCTAAAGGAGGAAATAATTTTGGAATAATCCTTCTATACATTGTGAAGAAGTATTGCTCTTGTTAATAAAAAGCTGATTGGCTGATGTTTAGGCAGGATTTTGGGAGAAGAGAGAATGCTGGGGAGAAGGGTGAAGTTTGCGGAGTTGTGAGCAGATGTAGAGAGATGTCAGATGAATGTGCTTTGCTGAAAGAAGGTACCACCATGTGTCAGAGGGTAGATAAGAAATATTGGTTAATTTAAAATGTAAGAGTTAGACAGTAACAACTCTGAGCTAACAGCTGATCAGTCTGAGACACAGAGAAACTCTGCCTACACCTTATACCCAACAATTCCTCTGTGATACATTTTAAAGGGTGTTTTGTCTCTAACTATATGAAACACTTTTCAACCCCTTGAATATGGTCATTTTAGCTCAATAATCAGCTTCAACTAAAAAAATTTACATGTTCTCTGAGGGTGCCCCCACACTATTTTATCATTTCAGAATCTTTTGTCTATACAAAAAGTCTCATTATTTATAGTAGTAGTACTGATTCTGGTACACTTAAAAGCTAAGTGAATGACCGTCTATAAACCTGGATGAATATTTTTAAGTCCTTAGATTTAAAAGACTTACTATCAATCTGTCCTCTCTATTTCATTACCCCCTTTCAATTCTTAGGTAGATGTAGGTATATTAATTGCTGTATTAAGGAGGCTTTTTTGTTTTTATTTCTAATTCTTTGAGGGAAGAATAATGTTCTGGAGAGGACTATTATGTAAGTGGTATTAATTCAGAACCACACAGCCCAGAGAACATTAAAACTACTATGAAAAAGAAAGAAGTAAGTCCTAACTTTGAAAAAAGTAAAACAAAAATACTGCGTCAAAACATAGAGAAAAGATGTGATCTTGAGTTTGGCAGTTCCCAAGTTAAGTTGTACAAGGTAAGGAATGAGAGGTGTATAGTCAAGTTGAGGCATTTCTGGTATGACTTGAGTTCCATATATCATGTGAAGAATCTCTGAATGTGTGTCTTGGCTTACTTCAATGCACAGGAAAATCATCCTTAACCAAAGAGAAAGGAACCAAACAGGAAGAACTTGTGATTTTACAGAACTACAAAACATGTCTGGAGATGTTCTACAGACTCCCCACTGCCCAGATGAAGATGATGGTAGGTTCCTATATAGCCAGATGTCAGAAGTTTTTTCATAAACTGATACCCATAGAAATGGGAGCCCAGGAAAACTTTGTGGAATGAAAAGATGCTTGGGGATTTGTTTCAATAGCAAAGAACCTGAAAGTCTAACTTTTCCTCTCCTACACAATACAGAAACCAGACCTATTAGGAGATCTACCTTTTAGTATTTTTCATAAGCTAAATACACTATGGCCTATTCAACTTGCTAATTCTAGGCCCAGTGTGTCCTTTTCAAGAAAAATCAGAACAAACATTTGGTACATAAGAAACAAAAAAGATAAGCAACCAGAACAGATGTGGAAGATAGCTACTCAGCAACGATTAGAGCTTGTTGTGCCAAAGACTATATATCTAGCTACTCACCAAATTTCCTTGTATTTTGCTTGAAATACATTCCAGTGTCTTTTGCAGTTAAATGTGCTCATGTATATAGTAGCTAACAGAATATAAAGCAAAGTGATCCAGGTTAATTTCAGAACTTCCAAGTGATTCCTTACTACTCTATGATATAATCTTTTTTTTCTTTGCAGTTTTGCTGGTTGAGTGGCCATAATCATGGGATCCTGAAAACCCACAGGTTGAAGATAAAAGAATCACAAGATATAAAATGCTCTTACGCCTGCATCTTTTGGAAAAGCCTTCTGCCAATTATACCTAGACTACTAGATATATCTATATTACTTAAAAACAAACATTGTTTTTATTAAGTCATATTTTATCTAGTTCCTGTAACAAGACTTTTACACTTACCATTTCATAAAAATATGAATAATGAAATATGACTCATGAAAATCAGAACCAAAAGGACCCTAGAAATCATCAAATCTCTCATTCTTTAGGAATTTATTCAGAGAGAATAAATGATTTTGCATGGTAGAGATGGCTCAAGAAGTAGAACTAATGATACATTCATTCCTTAGTTAGAATTAATAGTAACTGTACAATTATATTTACAGTGCCTAGAATTAGAATGTTGAATAGGCAATAATGTGCTTAGCTTGTGAAAAATACTAAAAGGTAGATCTCCTAATAGATCTGCCTTCTATATTGTGTAAGAGAGGAAAAGTTAGACTTTCAGGTTCTTTGCTATTGAAACAAATCCCCAAGCATCCTTTATTCCACAGAACTGTAGTCACAGACAGTTGTGAGCTGCCACGTTGGGACTTGAACCAGGATCCTCTAGAAGAGCAACCAGTGCTCTTAACTGCTAAGCCATTTCTCCAGCCCCATAATACCTTTAATTCAACCACTCAGGAGGCAGAAGCAAATGAATCTCTGTGAGTTTGACGCCAGCCTTGTCTACAGAGCTAGTTCCAGGACAACCAGAGCTATGTAGAGAGAACCTGTCTCTAAATAGGTCTCTTTTCTTTTAGAAACATTTATCTTTGGGGGATACTATTTTCTTTGTATGCATACCTTCCTAAGCCTGGATGTAGTGGGGAGGGCCTTGGACTTTCCACATTGCAGGGTGCCTCGCCCTCTCTTAGGACTGGAGGGTGGAGGGGGAAGGTGTGTGGGGGAGCCGGAGAGAAGTGGGAGGAGGGGAGGAAGTGGGAATTTTGATTTCTATTATTTATAAAGTAATAAAAAAGGAAAAAAGAAAACCTGAAAAAAGAAACATTATACTATGCCAAGCATTAAAATACATCATTGTCCCTTGGAATATATGAGTGAAATAAAAATTGATTATTGATAGCATAATTCTATATTGTAACAATGTCTAAACCTTTATTAAGGGCAATTATTATCCTTTCAATCACCTTTTATATTGCTAAAGTTAGAAGAATTTCTTTAATTCTGAAATGTTTGTGTGAATGTAAATTGTTTTTAGTGCGAGCCAGGTAATGTTACAGTCACATGTGTATTAGCTCATCAACTTTATAACTCTGTCATTATGCATTATAGTTACCGCAGTGAACAGCTAGAGAAATTGGAACACAAATTGTTCTAAACACTTAACCAGCCTTGGTATGGAGGTGATGTGGGATTCTCCTCTGAAAGATGTGAACACGATTGGTTAATAAAGAAGCTCCTTTGGGCCTCTTGCTGCACAGATTAGGGCAAGGCAGGAATTCCAAGCAGATAGAAGAGGAAAGAGCAGGTGAAGTCAAAGAGTCACCATGTAGCTGCAACAAGAGACAGATGCTGAATGCCGAACAGAACCTTACCCAAAGGCCACAACCACATGGTGTAACACAGTTTAATAGAGATTGGTTGATTTAAGATATAAGGGCTAGCAAGCAATATTCTTAAGTGACTGGCCAAGCAGTGTTGAAATTAATACAGTTTCTATGTGATTATTCTGGGTCTGAGTGGATGGGAAATGAACGAGCAGATTTCCATCTACATGGAGCACATACCTTTAATCCCAACACTCTAGAAACAGAGGCAGGCAGATTTTTTATAAGTTCAAGGCCAGCCTAGTCTACATAGTGAGTTCCAGACCAACCAGGGCTACATAATTAACACAATCAAATTTACATATCTAAGAATCTTCATAATAATGATTCAAGTCCAGGTAGCTTTCCTTTTCTTAACCCTGAGTTAACTTATAGTCTTAGTACGTGGCTCAGGCTGAGTTTGAGATTCTCCAGTCTCAGTTTTCAAAGTGTTGAAGTTGCACACTTGTACAACTGTGCCTGGATATATTGAGCAGTGTGTGTGTGTGTGTGTGTGTGTGTGTGTATGCCCATGTGTACTGTATGCATATGAATGCGTTCATGTGTATGAATGCACATGCACTAGTATGTGCTTGTGGAAACCACAGTTCAATGTCATATGTCTTCTCTATTATCCTTTACTTTTGAAATATATATAAAATTTTATTTATTTATTTTACATCCCAACAACATTTCCCCTTCCTCCTTTTCTACCATTCCCTCCACCCACCACTCCTCAACCCCCACCTCAATCCATTCCTCCTCTACTTCTGTTCAGAGAGGGGAAGGCCTCACATGGGTATCAACAAAGCATGGCATATCAAGACTAAGCAGCTCCTCATGATTTAAGACTAGTCAAGGCAATCCAGTATGAGGAGTAGGTTCCCAAGAGCTACCTAAAGCATTAGGGACAGCCCTTCCTCCCATTGTTAGGAGTCCCACTTGTAGACCAAGTTACACAACTGTCACATATATGTAAAAGGCCTAGGTGGGTCACAAAATGTGTATTTTTAAATTTAGCCTTTTAGAATTTCAAACATGAATATAATATATTACAATATTTGCCTCTTATTCCCTAACTCTTCCTGAATTCGCTTCCCAGGTCCACCTCTCAACTTAATGTTCTCTTTATTTATTAATCTACTAGGGACCACCCCCTTGAAGAAAACTGACTCTTCTCCTACCAGCCATCAACTGTCATAGCAGGGGTAGAGGTTTGTATGCACCTCCCACCTACATGCTAGACCACTTAATGACTTGATCTTGTGCAGGCATCTACTGCTGCTAAGAATGTTGCTCAGTGATAATATTAGCCTAGTATATACAAGACTAGGTTCTACCTTTAGTAACACACACACACACACGTTTCTCCTTATGGAAAAAAACTACTAAGAGATAAGATAAGTTATAATCCTGAAAATATATTTGTTTTCAAAGTATATAAAGAAATTCTACAAATACATAAGAAGAGGCAAACAGTTTAAATATTCAAAAATTACGTATTTCTTTAAATCATGCATAAGTGACCAAAAGTCATCAGAGTTAAGCAAATTAAAATTGCTAAGGCTATGCTCCTATGTCCCAACCAGAACTGCTCAAATTTGAGACTAGCAATGTTGCATAATGGTGAATACGGAGAATAACTGGAGCTCACACTGCTCATATGAGTATTTGTTGGCATACCCACTTTGAGGTATTGTTGGGCAGTATACAGTAATATCAAAACACCTACAATTTTATTTTATGTGTTTAATGGGATGATTATGTGCCTACCAAAAGATAAATACAAGAAGGCTTATAATAGTTTTAATAATAATAGCCCAAATGAAGCAACTCAAATATTACATGAATTGTAACATAGTTATATATTATGTTATATGCAATAGGAGGATTACATGATATTTAATTGGACAGGAAGACTAGTTAATAAAGAATATAGATATGTTATAAAATTCAAGTAACTAATGGGACTGAAAGGATGGCTCATTTGTTATGTACACTGAATTTCGTCCTCCAGAGTTCTTCTAAAACCCAAATATACACAGTAGTGCAAGTGTCTGTGGCTTTATCATCTACAGAAAGATGGGAAGCAGAAGTTTGAAGACCAGCCAATCTTGATTCAATAGTGAGTAATCAATATTAAGGTGGAAGGTGAGGATTCATACTTGAAGGCTGTGCTCTGACGTACATCCATGCTCTGTGTTAGGTGGGTGCCCCCCATGAACAAGCATACAAAGTAAATACATAATAAACAAATAAAGTAAGAAAATGTATTATGGTGATAAGTATGAAAAGTGAGTTTTTGTATAATTTTAAGCTTATAGAAGAGTAGTTAACAGAGAAATAGCAGGGAAGAACCTTAAGAGATGGCTAACTCTCATCTCTGTTTTTGTTAATGTTTGAATTGTGAGCCTACATTCATATGTAAAATTATCAACTCTTAATATCTCAGACTGCTTGCTTGAACATAAGATTATTAAGAGGATGTTTAATAAAGGCCTTTTGTACTTGGGACCTATCCGATATTAGGATGTCATATGACAGGTGCATACGGAACCAGAGCATGAGGAACTCAAGGTGCCAATATTACTAGTCCTTTGATCTCGAACTTCCAACCTCAGAGTTGAGAGAAAATAAAACCTTTGTTGTTTAACTCACACAGTCTATGGTATTAACTATGACATTTTCACAAATTAATACAACATCAAGTGCAAAATTTCATCAATGTATTAGCTATGGTGTATATACTTTGGTTAAACAGTAACCTTAAAATTAAAGCAAATTCTTGTTTCCTCTTGGCAAGCATCCCAGCTTTTTGCCAGCACATTCATTCTACTCTTACAAAGTTCTCTGCATGATCAACACTATTTCTGATTGTCTTTTCTACACAAGCCTCTTCAACAATAACACTGTGATTTCAGAGTTTTTTCAGATGTTTTCAAAGAGAAACAGAAGAATGGGGGTGTTAAGGATTATTAGAAATTGTGTGATTTTGTTATTTTCAACACTGAAGTAAGTTGCACACCAGACTCTCACTTCTGGATCAACTAGTAACCTTTCAGCAACTCTGATGTTTGTTTTTCCTTCCTTGTGTGACTGTTTTCTCTTATGGACAATAGTGATAATTATAATTGGAAAGACCTCCAATATTGTGATTATTACTGAGATAGTATCTTAAAATTGTATGAAAATGGTTCTACAAAAATAAAGGGAAGGTGTTATTATCACCAGTCTAGTAAAAACATGATTTATAATGATAGCTTTCAGAGATGTATAATCTTAATGACAACATTTTTTCCTCCACTTTTGTATTCCTGTCTCACATGGCTATAGGACTTCAGCTCAATTTGCCAGGATTACACATGTACCAACTCTTCAGCTAGACCACAATTTGTAATGGTTTCTATTCTCTGATCTTAACTTTTCCCAGCTATATAATTTTCTCTATTTGAAAAGTAACTATCATTTTATAACACCTAGAATTACCTTTTCTTCTCTGAAGATTTAGTGGCACTTTTTCACTTCCTCTAATGCAAAATAAATTATTCCCCACGTATTCCTGACCCCAAATTCTCCAAACCCTATGTGATAACACAATAACATCTATTACTGCTACTACGGCAGTCCATTAGGTAATGTCACCCTGCCAAGGCTCTGATCTAAGCCCTTAATGTATATTAAAACTTGAAATCCTATCAGCAACTATACAAATCTGCTACAATGAAGAGAGATGAGATGTAAAAGGTGTAAATGAATTCTCTAAGGTCATAGGGAGTAAATTCCAAGTGTATGGTGGAATCAGTACAATACACAAACTGGTTATTGTGATTTAATGTAGCCCCAGTTCATATGTAGATACTTGATCTCCAATTTCTCATTAATCGTATTTATGCATAGGGATTTGGGGGAGGTAGTTAGAATTAGGAAGGGTCAGTCAGAAGACAGGTCTTATCTGCCCCACTATAGGATGCCCTCAATCTTGTTAGCAAGAAAACTTGATGCCAAGCAGAGAAGACACCATGCTCCATCAAGTAAGCTTCTATTCTGTAAACTATTATTTAACTAAATTCATAAATTTGTTATAATAACAGAAAAATACTACAACAGTGATGTTTCCTGAAATAAGATGGTTGAATGAATATAAATGCCTTAACTTTCACAAAGGAAACTAAAACTTTGTGTTAAATGATCTGAGAAAGCTAAAATTCCAAGGAATTCTCAAATGTTTCTTAAAAAACTAGACTTATCTTTTTATGTGTGTGGTGCTAGACATAGAACCCAGGACCTCACACATAAGAGCCAAATATAAGTGCTCTATCACTGAGCTGCTTGCCCAGCTTCAATTTTTATGTTGAGAGGGTCTCACTAAAATACAAACGTTGCTCTAGAACTTTATCATCTAGCCTCAGCCTCCCAGTGTTTATGCTAAGTCTAATAATGAATAATATTTGGAAATAAGTGTTTATTTTCATGTTTTTCTGGAATATTTGTTTGAATTTTGATTTGGTTTTCTTTCTGCAAATCTTAAATACAAAGATAACTAAGGAGAAAAACCGTGCCTATTTTATAGAAGTTGCTATAAGAATTAAATAGGCATTTAATACATAGATACATATATGCAAATATATGTGCATACATAATATATCAGTGCTTGGAACATAGAAGACCTTAAGTTACTGTAATTGGAGTAAAAATCAGAATATAGTAACTGTTACATGCCTGGACTTTGTTACTTCATGGATTGAGTTGAAAATTTAGCTTGAATATTATCAGCTTTATGATCTTGAATAAATTATTGACACTTCTGAACCAAGTCTTTTCTTGTGGTTAGAGAATGGCATTAAATTTTAAAAAAAATGTATTTATCTCTAGGATTATGGTTACACTTGAAACATTTAGTTCTCATCACAACTATCTGAGATTCACAGTATTATGGTATTTTAGTTCTAAAGGATGTATACTTGGACACTGTACCTTTACACAAGTGCTGTCACATAGTATGTACAAGTGTTTGTTGTTATTATGATAATTATTTATGGTTTGTGACATGCTAGGTATTCGTTTATGACACCAATAATGAAGTTAAGATGTTTGTGAGTTTTTCAGGGTATCTAGATAACCAGACTTTGAATTAAGTAATGTAACAGGCTGAACATTACAAGATAGTAGCTTGGTGATACCTTCATAGGAATAATTGATTTGCTTCAAAAACTAAGTTACAAGAGGAAAGGACTAAGGTAGAATGTGAATTGTGCATAACAAATATAAATAAGTATCTTGGAGAATCTGGATGCAAAGGTTATTATATAATAGATATCACTACTCTGAGATTTTGCTGGCGTGGCTTTTATAAGGCAGCCTTGATTCATAAGCAATGGGGAGACACTGCCAGGTTATATTCAGAAAGTAAGGAAGACGGATTCAGAGTTTTATAATGATGTATGCACTTTACTGTATATTTTAGGAAACCAGACACTGGAGACCCCATAGAGAATGTCTTTACAGTCCAAGTTAGAGAAGTGATGAGAGTCAGCCTTGAAGAGAAGTAAGGCTAGCTCTTCATGAATAAGGTGGTAGAATCTGGTTGAGGTAACTGAGAGGATGTATGGCTCGTAGTCAAAGGATGACTTTGAGTTATGTAGTATGAGTCATTGGAGTGCTAGGAAGAATTCATTTGGTGTCACATGTGGTTTCTCTAGGCAGAAACGTCAAGGAAACACTTGGCTGTGCAGGCTTAAAGTTTAGGTAAGAGGTCAAGTTCAAAGATATTGATTGCTCGCACAATTCGAGAAGCAAAGAAGTGAAGGAGAAACTTCTCAGAATTGCTAGTGAGTAGAAGAGCTGGAGCCAGTTTAAGAAGAGAGATACTAGATCAGTAAGAGAAAATAAGATAAAGCAAAGTTGCTGAAGCTGGGGAAGGGAGGAATATTATAAGATGTCAAGTAGGAACATCAACACAGAGTTCACTGGTGGCATCTGTCAGAGAGTTACGGGAACACTAGTTCTGGGATTCATTATGTTAAAATGATTGGGAGTGATAGCAGAAGTGAGGTTCCAAAGCCAGCAAAGGGAACTTCCCAGAAGTTGTATTCTAAGGGAAGTCAATGTAGGCAATGGATAGGAAAATGAAGGACTCAAGGGAAAAAATAATTTTCACTTTGGGAAAACTTGAAAGATTAAGGGAAGGTATGAAACAAAAATCAGTGAAAAAGAAAATTCTAGAAGATGATAGAAGGTAATATTGGTGATAGCAAATCTCTGTTTTCAATGCTAGATAGATGACATCTTATAAACATACAATATAAGATGAGCAAAATGAGAAGTATCATCAAAGCATTTTGATTTCAATTGTGAGGTTATATATCAGAAATAGTGAATCTTCTACCTCATTAATGTTATTTAAAATGGATATTTATACGATCTGGAGAGATTGGCTCAGCAAATAAAGGCACTTGCTGTTAAAGTCAATGACCTCAGTTCTATACCCCAAACTAAATGGTATAAAGAAAGAATTGATTTCCATATGTTGTCCTCTAACCTCCACACCCATGTTGTGTCATGTATGGACAACCCCCACACACACACACAATAAATAAATTAAATAAATATTTGTGAAGTACCTAGAACTCTTAGGCAAAGATGAATCCATACCATGACAACAAAATAATTGAAAATATAAGTAGCAATTTATAGATTATATGAGTTAAAATTAATTTTATGAAGCATGTCTTCTGTGTAATATGTACTTTTCAAAGGTGAATTCAACACACTATGTAACTGTGCTTAACAATTACTTGTATGAGTCATTTAACTTGAAAATGGATTTTTCACCTTGGAAAATCTCTTAGCAGAAAATACTACCAGCAAAGCAAGAATCGTCAGTACTTAAGGTTCACTGGAGGAAATTTACTCTGGATGGGAGTCAAGTAACGAGAAAGAGACAAGAGTAAGACATGGACAAAAGAGAGGCCTACAAACTCCAAAATGCTTATCATAGAAACAGTAAGTTCTTATGGACCTCAAAGGGAGAAGGAATGAGTATCTAGGGATGGCAGGGCTTGAGTTCTACTTACTTTCATGGCCTTGCATGGTATTTTCTTTAAGTTGTCTCTTTTGGTGGGTTCAAGATATAGCTGACATGAAGGAGAACAAAGCTAAGACGAAGTCACAGGGCCTTTAACATGAGGCCCCTGAGAGTGTCTGTTGAGTTCCCTCCTCTCAATGCTCTCAAATGACGCACTTGGTGAAAAGATGAATGTTATCTTGCATCTACTTGAGAATTTCAGGTGCCTAGTTTTATATCAGTGTGTGGACCAAATGTCCTTTTCAGAATGCTAATTAAAAAAATTTTTTTTGATGTGCTTTACAGTAATTCTGAGATACTCTGCAATGACTTTGGGGTAAGAGTGGACATTTGAACTGTGTCAGAGCCAGTTTTTCCCTTGCTAGGACATGAATCGTGGCTGTCCAAGGTATACTTCCTGCCATTAGCTGTCTGTGTGTCAGGGAGGGAGAACTTTCTGGGTTTCTGACAAGCTAAGGACTGTACTTGTCCACCCATCATTCACCTATTTTCAAAATCTATACAATAACTCTGTGCCATGGTGCAGAGTGTTGTTGGCCAGCAGGATACGTGTCTCTGGGTACTATTGCCATCATAGGGAGAAACAGAGAGAGGATCTGTGAGATAACATAATACAGAGATTCTGGGGAGGCCAAATAGTCACAAGGATGTTGGGGAGCAGTTAGTTTGGATCCCATATCTACATGATAAAAGACAGTAAGGTAATTGCTCTACCTGTACTCCAGCAACCCAACACAGGCAATCTGAAACTTTGAAGGCACCTCAGTTCTCTCCTAAAGCCTCTTTCAAGCCTGGGAAACAACAAAAGGCTGGCTACTTCAAGCTGCTGGCTGCACCACACTAAGAGGCTTCTGGAAACCTATAAAGTTTTTTACCTGCCCTTCCAGGTTGCCTGGGTTCAAAGAGGTAATTTAATAAGAGAGACTATAATTAGGGGATTTATGGTTTGTTTTGTTTTGTTCTGCTCTCTGGGAACAGAAACTGCCTCCCTTATAATTGCAACATTTGTTGAATGCCTACTCTGTGTTTGGCACAATTACATTATTTTCTTTAATGTTGATCATGACATATTTGGCATTACTAATATTTTTTAAAGAATTGAAAAAAGTTAAAATTTAAAAGGTAAGTCACATTTCTTGTTTGTATAACCAGTAAGATGTAAGCTAGGATTAAATAAGGCTAATGTCTGAAATATATATGGAATGTGAATGGAAAAGTGAAATGGAAATTGTATGGTGGGAGTGAGTTCTAATATGACAGAATCTTGGGGTGCATATTAAACTATTTCATATGAGGATGAGGTTGAAGTGTTTTGATTTGAAGAATTCCTTTGTAAGGTTGGTATGTGAAATGGAAACACACACACACACAGAGACACAGAGAGAGAGAGCAGCAAATGTTTTTAATTGCTTAGCCACCTCTCCAGTCCTTTTGCTTGTCTCTGAAATCATTTCTCTGATGACTCAAAATGAATATTTCTGTGGTGGTTGGAGGCAAATGAATGTGTACAGGTGTGAGGGTGTGGGGATGTAGGGTATATACCACATACCTGTGTGCAGAGGCCAGAGGAAGACCCACATGTTTAACCCTATCAGTCTTCACCTTATTCTTTTGAGATAGGGTCTCTCACTGGACGTGGAGCTAGGCTGGTAGCTAGCAAACCCCAACAGTCCTCTCATCTCTGCCTTCTGCAGTGCAGAAGTTATAGGCATGTACAGTCTTGCCTGAGTTTATAAATGCTAGGGTTCAAATTCAGGTCCTCCGTGTTTTCTCCCACCCACTGAGCCATCTCTCTGTCTCAGGGAACAATTTTTAGAATAGAGTGTTTCAATGTTAACTTTAATTATATGGTTTTCATATTTTTATTAAACATTTTTCTTTATTAGTACCATCGTCAAATGAAAATAATCCTTAGTCATCCTTAAAATTATGCTTCAAAAATATTTGTAGGCTAGTTGTGGTGACACTTACTTATAATAGTAGCATCAAGGAGTCCAGAAACAAGGAGGGTCAAGAGTATACATGATGTAGGAGGGTCATCTGTCTATGTGTTACTTTCATTGGTTAATA
>LOEQ01002925.1:41385-74176 GCA_001685075.1 Bramus lutescens | reverse complement strand
TCTCTCTCTCTCTCTCTCTCTCTCCCTCTCTCTCTCTCTCTCTTTCTCTCTCTCTCTTTCTATTACAAACATCATCATTTTTTGGTCAATCAATATCCAAATGTTGTATGCAACATTTATGATGGTTGTTCATTTTATAATGTTGTTTTCAACCTCTATTTTTGCTACTTTCAGCAAATGATATATATGCATTGCTCTCTGGGTCAGAGGCATTAATTGGGAACATAATATAAGATTACAGACAGGTATGCATTTACTTAGTTGCAAATCTCAATTTAATTCTTCCTTTCCTCCTTTTTCTTCCTTCCTTTTTCTCTATCACACATATATGATATAGTCTTCTGAAAATGTAAAGAAAAGACAATGATCTACAGTGACTGGCCAGTCTCTGTTTAAGGAGCACCCAAACACTTCTGAGCACTGCTATCCATTGCAGTTCTGCTGTGTATTCCCTTCTGAGAGTTCCAGGTGTCAACTACAATGCAGGTTATCATTATACAGTGAATGACAAGTATCCTGTAGTTCCTTCAGAATGCTCTTGAATCTTTGGTATCCTCTGGTGCTCAGGAAGGAAAGAGGGAAACACATTAAGGCAGTAAGTGACTGTTGGACAAAGAATTGAAGGAAGAAACAATAAATAAAAAGCACCTACAGTCTTGCAACTTTTAGGGTCTGCTGGAGGCTGAGGAGATGAAGTTTTATATAGATGCAACCTGGTATCTGTCTTTAAGAGTATCTTGCTTAATTGGAGACTAAGAATAACCCTGTTTATATAGTATATCTTACATGGTGTTATCTATACAGATGCAGAGGAAGGCAGTACTTAAAATAGTTCCTCACAGGAAGAGAACAAGAAGCAAGAAATCAATCAGGTGTACTGGTGGCTTTGTAAAACTTGTGTTGGGAAGGCAAGGAGGCACCTTTATAAAACTAAGGCGTGATGTGAGTTGTATTGGCTAAATAGGCAGTTTATGAAACTTGGAAAAACAAGGCCCTTGAGTCTAGGACAAACTGACCAAGAAATCTTTTAAAATCACTGTCCACCACTTTTCCTTGGAAGTAGTTTATAAATAGAAACATGGATCTGAAAGAGTTAGCATTCTCTTTTCTCCTTCTCTGCCTGTAACGGGGTTTGAATCTAGTGCCTCATGCTAAGCAAGAACTCTCCCACAGAACTACAACATCCCCAGATCACTTCTTAGTTTTTATTTTGAGGCAGGGTCTCCCAAAGTTATTCAGCTTGGTCTTAAACTCCTAATTTTCCTGACTCAGCCTCCTTAGCTGTGACCACCCACCTGAAAATCTGACTGGTAATGCTTACCATGTGTGCTATCTAACCCAACTAAGATCCTTAGGGCTGTTGAAATGCAAACTGTGGGCTTGCTTAAACATTCCTTATTTATTTCACAAAAGTTTATTCAGGATCTCCTACTGTGAGAATTTTGTTAGGCACTATGCGAGGGGTGTACAAAGAGAACAAATGTGCATACATAAGACCTTATAATAGGTGAAAGAGTAAGAGAAAAAATGGAAGGAAATCAACTCTTAGAAAAAATATAAAGGTGGTGTAAAAACAAGCAAAGAGTTTTTAAAAAACAAATTGGGTTTTGAATTAACTTTAAAGCATTATGGTAATAGTTAAGACCAAGATTGGATGTCCAGGGTGTAGTGAGGAACAGAGGTTTGGTTGGACAGTCAGGTTCCTCGAAAGGCAGTTTAGTGGTAGATTTAGCCAGGTAATAACCCAGGCTAGGGCCAGGCAGAAGGAACCTGAACCGAGATCTTATTTCCTCTCTTAATACCTTCTCTTTATTCTTTACTTACCCTTCATTAGATTACTTTTAAAAATTCACCTCCTTCCTAAAGTTCTAGTGCTTGGTGGTGGAGTGGGTTCAATGTATAAATTAAGGGTTTGCAAAGCGGCCCATTAGTGACTTAAATCCCACACCTTGGGAACCAGAAAAGGAAACATGTGAGAGGCTGTTTATGCCGAGCCCATTTAACGACACCAGCCACCCCCTTCAAGATACCAGCTGTTGCCCGGGCAAGCTGCAGGCCAGACCCCAAAGCGGGTAGCCAGAGCTGGCGGGAGCTCAGATCCCTGAACTGGCGGGCCACGGTTGAGGAAGAGAGGGAGGGAGGGAGGAAACGCGAGAGGGAGGGAGGAAGAAAGGGAGGGAGGCGTGTCATGTGATCCGCTTCCCTGCTCCTTTAAGCGTCCACTGGCTGCCGAGCGGCCNCCGCAGTCTCAGCTCTGGGCATCTGGGGAGCCCGAGCGGCTTCGCCCAGGGATCCGCGCATCTCCGCTGTGATATCGCACCCTTGAAGTTTTGCACCACCAGGAAAAGAGGACAAGGAAGAAGGAGAGGGGAAGCGAAAGCATAACCTAAAACATTTATTTAAAGGAGAAAAGAAGGGGGGGCGCAGAAATGGCTGGGGCAATTATAGAAAACATGAGCACCAAGAAGCTCTGCATTGTTGGAGGGATTCTGCTGGCTTTTCAAATCGTTGCCTTTCTCGTGGGAGGCTTGATCGGTAAGTGTGAGAGCTGCAAACTTTCCCCTTTCCCTCTCTTCGGCCCTTCCCTCTTTTGCCTCTTGGGCTACTTGTTACAGTATCGCTGCCTTGCCTCTATGATCTAATTAGTCCGGCTATTGTGCTTAAGAAAGCAGAGCTCCATGGGGCTCCATGGGGCACAATCCAGTCTAGTGGCAAAGAGAAAAGGAGGGGAAAAGTTTTGGCCTAGTTTCAGTATCCACTTGAAAGGCAGGAGGGGGTGGGGGTGGATCTTAAGCATGGCGACGGATCGCGAGGAAGTGCTGGGTCGCAAAGTTGATTGCTCCCCCTGCTCTTTCCTCTCGCCGCCCCCTCTTCCCTCCCAATCAGCTCCGGGAGGGCAACGCAATCGACTTTATTAGGAATAACTGAAGAGTCGGTAGCTGCGCCCTGTGTCAGCCGCGAGCTGTTACTGGCTCTGGCTTGTGTAAATGCATTCGGTTGTCTCGGCGAGGGACTAGGGCAGGATTTAGGGTTTCAACTCTTCAGCCCTTGGTTTCCACGCCTCACCCCACCCACCTCTGGCGGGAGACTGGTGTGAGCTGAGGACTCGGTCTGGGGTGGAGTAGAGTGGTTTGGGAGAGAGCTGATCCTCCCAGCACGAACTTGGAGAGGGCGTAGCAGAAAGCCGGTTTGAAAGGTGTTGCTTTTGCCTGTTGTCCCCTCTTCCATCTCCCCTCCCCCCTCTGCTTTGAGCCCCAAGATCCAGTGAGTAGGAAACCTGGGGTCCTCCCCGGCGCCAAGGAGGACGTTTCCTGCTCCCTCAGGTGACAGCTCCCAAGCCCCAGCTACGGCGCCAGACACTTTCCCAGTGCGCACTAGCCCGACCTCTGGAGCAAAAAAGGCTTCCGACGTAGCCGACCTTATGCTTCGGTATCCATTCGGAAAACTCAACTTCCTTCCACTGTCCGTCCCACCTCACGTCCCTTCCTCCTCAAGATTCCGGACAACCGTGCACAAACTTCAGTGCCAACTTCGGAGCGGGCGCGGCTGGGAGGCTTGGCTTCCTTGGGGCTGACTGTTGCTCTTAGCTGGGTAGAAGAGCGCGGGCACGCGGGAAGGAGGGTCGGAGGGGGGTTCTCTGTGCTCTTCCCGGGAGCCCTTGAGCCACGCAGGAGCTTTCCAGACCCGCCTAGAGTCATGGGTGCGGTGTTTTGCCTCTAGACTCGGGTGTGTTGGGTTCGCATTCCAGAGAGTCTGGTACTGCCAATCTTTGTAATATTGAGGCTAAGTGTTTTAAACAAAGGAGAGTGGGAGAAGCTTCAAGAAGGGAGTTCTTAGAGGAGATCCAGTATATGTTAAAACCAGAGTTTTCTAAGCCTCTGTCCTTCGGGTGGGTTAAACAGCTTTCTCACTGCACACACACACACACACACACACACACACACACACACGGCTAAACAGTTTAATCACTACACACACACTGCTAACAGTCTTATCACTGCGTGCGCGCGCACACACGGCTAAAAAGCTTTATCACTACACACACACACACACTGCTAACAGTCTTATCACTGCACACACATACCTACACACACACACGCACACTGCTAAACAGCAAACACCTTTATCATTTGCACATACGCGGGCNCGCGCGCGCGCGCACACACACACACACACACACACACACACACGCTTTGGCTTTTGTTTTGCTACGCCATGTAGGATCTCTTTTTCTCTGTATTGGATTTTCCAGGCTCTTAATATTTCTCTGCTGGGAGCTGTAGGCAGCAGCAGTCTAGGCGCGCTCACAGTGATTAAACCGCGGTTACAATTACACCTCTTGTTTCCCTTGATGAGCAGTTGCAGTTAGATGCTATTGGATCTTGTGTGATTTCAGTGGCACACCATAATAAAATTTCTTGCACCTTGTGCGTTCAGAATTAAATTGGCCTATTATCCTTGTCTGACCTTCCCCTTTGAGGTTTTTGCACATAGTAAGCCATTCCAGTTTCCTGTCGCTGCAGGCCCACCCCCACTTCCCCACTCATCCCCCACCCTCCTCAAAGCCGTTGTGGGCCCACAGAGCTCTTGGTTCCTGCCGCAGGTTTCCTAGAGCTCTTCTGGAATTAGCATCTTTTCTGGAACCTCTTGTTGCACGGAGGAGATTCAGGATTCCTGGAAGTGTCTGCTGGACATTAGAATGACCAGAGTTAAAGAAGGTGTTTGTTCAGATCAGGGTTTGTCTGAACTAAGCCCTCCCTTGGTTAGTGAAGCTTCAGCTCCCCCTCCCCCCTGCGCCTAAATACATTTTCCTAAATTATCAAACTACTTTACTTGGAAAAGAAACATCTCTCTCTAACATTTCTTGGATTAAGTTTTTTACATATATAACCTTAGTGTTTTACTTTCCTTTTCTCCCAACTGCAGTGACTGTCCCCAGTTATGGTCCTAAAACTGAACAGATCAGATTTACTCCACACTGAATATTGTTTTAGTTTTTACCTCTTCCACTTGGACAGTAACAATTTTATTCTTAAATAAAATTACGTAACCCAAGCTCTCTAGATGACCAAAATATAGGAAATGAATATTAACAAGAGATGCATGCTATGTTTTCCACTCAACTTCTCTATCTAATTGAAAGTAGATGAAGCTGTTCAGAGTGGACCAGTAGAATCATTACTTGAAAGAACAGTTTACAGGCTAGAAAGACAAGGAAAAGATCAAAAATCTCTGCACTCAATGCCATTGTTTCTTATGGGGCCAGGCACTCTAATCATAAAGCAGTCTTCCTAAGTTAGTTGTTCCTTTTGAACTATAGCCATTGAGTTACTTTTGGATTCTTGTTTTCCCTCATGAAGAAAACATGGCACCTCAGGGAAGGAGAATCTTGTAGGAAAGCTCCTCATTGGACACACACGACACACGCAAAACGAAAGTATGAATCCCCTAAGCAGCCATAGAAAATCATGAATTTCCAAGTGACCACTCAAGTCACTTAACTAACAGGCTTTTCTCCTTACTGGTAGATAAATGAGTTTAAGATCCTTTTCATCTCTAATTGTATAACTCTTTTAGTATTCAGAGTTTTATATGACATTTGGGCTAATATTCAATTGTAGCCTCATAAAATCAAGGGGAATTTTTTAAAAGTAGCTATAAAAACAAAAGAAGGAATTGGGTTTTGATTTAGTTTAAATCTCCTATATCTTAAAGGCCTTGTCACCTAGCTTATTTACTTGCTTTCTGGCTGGCTTTGTGTGTTTTCCTTGTGACAGTGTCTATATATTGTTGAACTTTAGATGGAATTTTACAAACTGGCTCTGTAAGGAATATCTTACATGGTAGAAAATGGTAGATTTATAAATTCAGTGGTTTATGTTCTTGTTAAAACTTTGAGATACTATAAAATTAAGCATCTGTTATTTTATACATTCAGAAAAATTACTAAGTGACTAGCTGTTTTTTAAATTTATTTAATATTCAAGAATCCTAAAAAGAAAATAAAATATTCTTTCTTTTCAATATTTCAAATAATGTATTTGAAAGGTATAGCTTAATTTTACCCTTCTGAAAATCAAGCCTAAAAAAATACTGAAATATTTTTCCTTTGGTTTCACATTTGATGAATTTAGTTCATGGAGAAACAGCTGTAGGGGTGATGGAAGGGTTGGGAAGACCATGTGTCATGAAACAAGAGCACAGCCCACTGAAAATCATGAACTTGAGCATCTGGCCCATCATGTGTAAGTTTGTTCAGGTTCTGATTAATCTTTTCTGGAGATAATAATGTTTGAAGAATCAGGTCACTGTTTCACCTATTCTAAAATCAGGAAGAGAGCAGAGATAGCAATTGAATAGAATGGCTCAATTGTTTTAAGCAAATCCAAAAATAAGAATATTTCAAAATTAAATTGCAAGTAAAAATAAACAAATCACTTGTTATAATTTCTTTGGGAAGAAGCATTGTTTTTGTGAGTAACCCCCATTAAATGCTGAAGATATACAATACAAATAGACATATACATGTAACACAGGTTTTCAAACCGGTGTCAAGGATGCAGAACTCTCTATCATGCCGTTATTAAGTAGAAATTGTTGTTGTTCTTGTTTGTTATTAATTCATATGAACTTTTTGTCTGCTGCTGTTAATCATTTGAAAGTTGTAGGAATTTGAGAAATTGAATGAAATCATGGTTGATACAGGGTTACACAATTGTCAGTATATTAGATTTTAATTTTGCTGTATTGTACTTTATTGTGTTTTAATGTACCCATAATGTAATCCTGAAGAATTCAGGTATCTGGTGATAATCTTTTGTTTGGTTTGCTTTTTTTCAAAGTATTTTGCACCCCAGGCTGGTTTTGAATTCACTGGCTGAGGATTATCCCTAACTTCTGATCCTCATTCCTCCACATCCCAAATTCTGGGATTGGAGTTATGGCTCCCCACACCAAGCTATATCTTGCGAGAATCTTGAAAAGTACTAATTAGTTTTTGGCTGATACTGGTCATGTTTTCTATATTTGATCATGGTTTTTATTTTGTAAAATTACATACCTGATCAAACTATACTTTTTCATTCTTTTTGTTAGCTCCTAGAGGAATCAAACTACTGTGATTTATGTAAATCCTATGTAATCTCATGAATTCACTTAGAGTAATCATTTTTTCATTATTAAAATAACATTATTTGACTTAGCAAGCTAAACCTCTTGATTATTACAATGAGATAATGCTTATGTTAATGCTCTAATTGTTTTCTGGTTTGCTTAGTACCATACAGCCTTCTTGTGCAATTTTTCTTTCCCTAGTAAAGTGAGAAATATTTCCTTGAGTAATTACAAATAGTTTTGTGGTATTTACAAATCCTCTGCCTATAACTTTGCCTTATCTAGTAGACATTTTACAATAATTTTACTTTTATTTTTACATTTTTTACATTATTATTTTTCACACTATTTCTTTATTTTTGTTGGTTTTTAAGACAGGATCTCACTATGTATTCCTGTCTGGCATGAAGCTCCCTATGCAGACCAGAACACATAGATAGATCTGCCTACCTCTTGCTTCCCAAATGTTAGACCTAAAGGCATATGCTTTCATTTCTGGCAATCTTTATTATTAAATATATACTGACTGAGGAAAGATTCATACCTATCTCCCTTACAGAGTGGTTTTATAGAATGTCTTTAGCTCAAAACTTAGGTGTACCACTGACCTAATGTCCAAAGTGATTAATTGGGGCCCACGCTGTGCTCAGGACAGGGCTATGTGTTTTCTGGGGATTGTTTAGAGAGGACTTAGAGCCTCAGTAAACTAGGGGAGTCATAGGGAGACCCACAGAAAATTTCTTATGATGAGGTTTTTCAGAACCATTTAGTTATTGATAATTTGAGAACATACAAAGTTGGAAGCTGTGCTGTTCAGCAAATTATTAGCTAATATTTCTTCCTGAAATAAGTAACAGAATAAAATATTCTGTTGAACATGCATTGAATGTACACCTTTTGCCAGATTTTGTATAATTTAATCCACAAAAGTCATGTTAATGATATCACAATTAAAAATTTTGTGTGTGTGTTTGTTTATGTGTGCATATCTCATAGGACAACCAACTCAGAAGAGTTGGTTCTATCCTACCGTGTAAGCCCCAGGGATTAAACTCTTGTTGTCATACTTAATGGCAAACACCTTTACCTGCTGAACTTTTTCACTGGGTCATCATTGATATTTTTGTACTCATTTTATCATTATTATATAAGTAAATTAAGATGCAAACAGTTCTAACAAAATTTTTCAAGATTAACTGTCTCAGTCAAGTATGGAAATAGACTCCAGTAACTCTGATATCACAAACCAGAGTTAAATGATCCTATCTAAATCATGACTTCTGGGTCTAAGTAGAAATGATTTTGATACAGAGAGGTATAATAAGGAGCAGGAAGCTGTAACTGATTTCTCGTTGTTAGTTAGTGAATGACATGGAAGAGAAGAAACCTCTAGGATGATAAAGGAATTCTAATTGTAGTGCCAAAGCAGTCTTAACAAGGAAAAGGGAGCGTATCCTTTTAAAAAAAAAACCAAACACTATTTTTACTTTCTTACAAGTTCCATCCAGCCCCATAATTGTATGAATCATCCAATTGTCTGAGCAGCCTGGTTCATTAATCATAAAGAAATATTAGTTGATTTTATTCTACCCAGCTCTGAGTTTGATATATTTATATAGTTCTATAAGAAGTTTGTACTTCTCAAAGGAAGATAAGAGAAAGAATCACTGGACACTGGCGATGCTTTGGGAAGGTGTGGATGGCAGTAATGGGAACAGTTGAAACTTAAAAAAAATTTTCCTGGGAGGGGGGAGGGCCTTGGACTTCCCACAGGTCAGGGTACCCTGCCCTCTCTTAGAACCGGAGGGGGAGGAGAGGAGCGGGAGGGAAGTGGGAGGAGGGGAGGAAGTGGAAATTTTGATTGATATTATTTATAAAGTAATAAAACAATTGTCAGGGAAAAAAATTTCCTTCCAAAATGTCAACATACAAAAGCAGTAGTTCTCAGGAGTAGCCATGTAGACACCATGAAAGGTGCATTTTATTCTTGGAGAAAATACTAATATATATATTTTTAATACATGGAAAAATTGAAGCTCTTAGTTTATGTAGAAACTTCAACTGATTTACACAATCATATTATTTTCACTTGGTTAGATATCCCCTCTGAGACTTGATGGTGGCCTAAAGGGACAAGTAGGCCAGATACAGGTAGTTCCTAAAGTATCTGATGGCAATGGGAGGACAGAACTTTAAGATCAAGAAATGTTTTGTGACTTTTACTTTTCATAAACAAACTGAAAAGATTATTAAATCATGAAAAAGAAGACATTTCATATTTCAGAATTAAAAATATGCTGAGACTCTTTTTGCTATTTTTCTATGGTTTTCCCAGCTTCTTCAACAAACCTCCACATTCTTTTCCTAATACAGTTTTATAAAAGAACAAAAGAATCATGTGCATGTCTGACCAGGAGCAGGTACTTGCTTTTCTGTAATTATTGCCTTTTGGGTGACCATGTAAAATAATTTAGATGTATTGATTCATTCAATGATCATTATAACCCACAATGACAGTATTGCAACTTTCTTGAATATTCAGTTCAGTCTCAGAACTATTTAAGATTTTTTTCTAACTTCATTGTTAGTGTTTGTCTTTTAAAATTGACCTTTTGCTTTGTTCAGAATTTAACAATTTCATAAAAGTAGAGGACTAAGAAAATTAAAGATTTTTTTTACAAATGTCTTTTAATTTTCCACCAGTGTAATTGCTATCTGGACTGGACTGACTTTTTTTTTTTTTAAGACAGGGTTTCTCTGTGTAACAACTCTGGCTAGTGTGGCAGTAATTTTGTAGACAAGACTAACCTTGAACTCACAGAGATCTACCTACCTCTGCCTTCCTAGTGCTAAAATTGTGCCACCATTACCTGGGTTTAGGCTGTTTTCTAATAGAATTTTCCACCATGAAAGTGTTCATTCAATAGTATATACCAAGAAGTACATTGCTGTATGTGCACATTAGAATTTGTATTTTTTCTTTAAATATAAGTATTTATTGATTCTATGAGAATTTCACATCATGCACCCCAACTCCTCCCAACCCCCCCATAACCACCCCTCACACTTGCTGTATACCTCCCAAAAGAACAAAAACCAAACCAAACACATTACTCCCCCATTTTTTCTGACACCTCTTTCATTCTAGTGGTATCTGGAGCTGCTGTATGTCACACAGTATATACCCTTTAGTCCAACCAGCCCCACCCCAAAATGTTCATTGTATTGAGTCAAAGTGTGGTTCAAGGCCTCTGGCATACCATCATTACTGGACCCTCACTGAAACTCCCTTCAGATATCCTGCTGTTGCCCTGAGTAATGGAGAACCTGTGACTATAGTTCCACAGGACCAGTCTAAGAAGCTATCCTTTATTGAATCTTAAGCCATGTTCTTAATGTGGGATGCTGCTTTTCTCCCATTGTCCCTTTCATTTCTTTTTTTTTTTTGGTTTTTCCATTTTCCTTCCATTTCTAAGAAACAGAGGGGCAAGGGTGAGGTTCCACACAAAAGAAATATGACATGGAAGCTCAATCTCCTTTTTTGGCTCATGTCCCTTCCTCAAGTTAAGCATTTTGATTGCTAACTGAGTACCAAAATGACTTAGTCTAAACAGATGACTCTAGTGACTCTAGTACCTGACACTTAACAATCCTCATACCAGCACTGTGATTGTGACTATGCTTATCAGCCATGCTGGGGAGGGGTAAGCCTGACAAACTCACATGCCTCCTTGGTGACATGGCCTCATGAAGCTAAGGGATATGAGCATTACAAAAAACTTGGGTAATGAGTACTGAAGAGTACCCTTTGTCTTTAGCCTGTAAAACAGATATTGAATGTGGATATTGTAGGAGATGATAGCAGCATGTGGCCCAGAAAAAGGAAGTTTAAGGCCTCTGCAAACATCCCTTCAGCACACAGCCTGGCTGTATTTCTCACATCTACTTTTTTTCTGGTGCCACTCATTCCCCCACACTGAGCTAAGCCCTTCCATCTCCATGCCCATTTAAATCCTTTGAAGTTTCTGCTGCTTTTTCTCCTTCCTGTTGTATGCTTTTAATATTCTCAGTAAAAAGAATGATCTTTTCCTTTTCTTAATTTTTAAACTGGTTCATGCAAATTATAGGACTTTCTTAAACATCCAGCTAATTCTCTTGCATGGCTGAGGGGCTTTATCCACAAATGCATATGTTTAATAAAGCAGAGGGATTTAAAAGGGCAGATCAAGCCTACTTTATTAGTTTTGGCGAAGCATTTAAATTTTTCTTTGGAAAAAAGGCAGTTGATCTGAAATTGGTTAGCTCAGTGTTTTTTCAAGGTCTACATTAATAAAGTCAGCCTAATGAATTGTACTGTAAATTCTTCCTTTGTCTTTCCTTTTCTTGAACGAAGCAGTCATGAAGCAACATGTAATTTAGTTGACAACTATCAGTCTCTCTTTACTTAGCATGTTTGCCTTCAGGTTATCACAACTAAGAAGAGGCTCCAACTTTGTTAAATCTAGCCTTCTCTCAAGGCAAGCACACATTTTTGAGGTCCAGTTTCTTTTAATCTGTTTCTCAACATGTTTTATGTTGTCCTTTAGGCTGTAACTTGCCCTGAGTAGAATGCCTCTAATGGGAAAGACACCCCCCCCACATTCCTTTCTTTGCTCTGTTCTCTTAAGCTGACTCTGTCCTGTTTGAACCAGGTTCCTGCTTTAGCTTTGCAATCCTGACCTAAGCAGTTAGAGATAAAATTCTTGAGCAGTCTATGAATAAACTGCTAAAACTTACAGAACATGTCTCTACTTGGAAAAGATCAGATTCTTCATATTGTTGGAGGACAGGGATGGCAGCTACAGAAAACTGTGAGACCTGAGATATCTTTATTTGTTTCAACCTCTGGCTGCATAGAACCTTCAGGTTCATAAGAGTACAGGTCTGTTGAGACCCTGGCACCACTCTTTGTACATGCTCAGGCAGAGCAGAGTTTCTCTCTAAAAGAACATGTTATTTCTGTGTAATAGCTGATGAAAATAACAAAAGCAAAAAAGAGATAATTTGTTGATTTTTTTAAGATGAATGAGCACGATTGTCTTTAAATTAGTATTCTTTTCTCATTTCTCCTCTCTTTTTTCTTTTCACAGACACCCAAAAATCCTTTCATTACTTTCTTCTCTTACTCCACTCACTCAAGAAAATGAATTTTATGAGAATGATGAATATGTTCAAGATTCTGATAAAAACCAGGGTTAGCATATCTATGAGACAGTAGCTACTTATCCCCACTCTTTCTAAGTAAGCCATTAATTCTTCACTAGTGAGAGCTTTTAAAATTTGCTTGATTACTTGGGTGTTTGAGTGATTCTTGAGAAATAGCTATTCTATAAAACAGCAGCATCTTAGCTAAAGGTTTTTAATATGATATTTTTTGTTTACTGAAAACCTGATTGCTGTGGAATATTACTTTATGCAAAGATGTGTTGTTTCACTTTGCCTGTCTAAAGCACCTGATTGGTCTAATAAAAAGCGGAATGGCCAACAGCTAGACAGTAAAGGGATAGTTGGGGCTCCTGGGCAGAGAGAATAAGTAGGAGGAAAGAAGAGAAGAAAGTAGAGAAAAAGGGAGAAAGAGTGGGAGATGCCCCGGGGGTTGCCAGTCAGTCAGACACAGAGTAGGACATACAGAATGAAAGGTTAAAAAGTCTTGGGTTAAATCATACATGAAGAGAAAAAGGTTAATATAAATTATAAGAGCTAGTGACCTAAGGATAAGCTAAAGCTGGGCATTCATAATAAATAATAAGTTTCCATGTCCTGATTTGGGAGCTGGTTGGTGCCCCAAATGAAAGCCAGCTACACTGGGTAGTAAAAGCCTTTATCTCAGCACTCAAGAAGCTAATGCAGAAGGATCACTGTTACTTGGGGAGTGACTTCAAGGCTAGCTTTAGCAATTTATGAGATGCTGTCTCAAGCGAAAAGAGAGCCAGGTGTGGTGGTACACGTCTTTAATCCCAGCACTTAGGGAGGCAAAGGCAGGTGGATCTCTGCGAGTTCGAGGCCGGCTTGTTCTCCAGAGTGAGTTCCAAGATAGCTGAGACATCCTGTCTCAAAAAATAAAACAAACAAAAAAGTGAAAAGAGGACAGGAATTATAGCTAAGTTATCGTAGAACAGTTGTCTATTATGTACAAGAAAATAAAACAAAATGCAGTAATACTCCTGTTCAAAGTTTTTCAAGTTCTAGGATTTTATTGTAGCAACCAGTGGTAGTGATCTGATTTATCTGTTATCAGACTTCCTCTGAAACGTAGGCAAAACTTTAATATGTTATAAGTCTCAGTTTCTTTATCTAAAGAATTTATAGGCAGAACATGGAATTTAAGTGAATATAACTTACACATCTGTTCCATGTGTGCCTTCTCATAGGCATTACAGGAATCACTTTCTGAGAACCTCACATTTCTGTATTAGAAGTTACCACTAAGTACATGCTTAGCAACACGTGTATACGTTTGTGTTCATCCTGTGTTTTTGCTTCTCAGTGGGTTAGGTACTACTGGAAACTCAACAATACTGCTTTGTGACTTTCTTCTTGGCATAGTCTGTGCTAACCAATAGCTTGAGAAGTATATCATCCACATATTTGGTAATCACAGTAGTTCATTTATCTTTGGGCTTAGTTTTTATTAATAGTTTTCTCAAGATTTAATTTGAATCTTAAATGTTTTCCTTTTAATATTCTGGTTTGGAGTTGGGGAGATAGCTCAGACAAGGCTCTGAGTTAAATCACTGACACTGCCCTCAAAATCTAAAAGCATGGCTGTTCATAGCATAGGTAAGACTAGGTAACAAATTTTAAAGAAATTTTACTTACATTTCTATCTCTTGTTACAATACATGCCTTAGCTGCTCTTTTGTTTTACAATATAAAACTGGAGTCATTATCCATATGACATTTTCCTCTTCCAAATGCATAATATATGATAGAGATTTTTGAATATCAGATTTGAGGGACAATGATAATCTTTTACTAATTCATATCAGCTATCAGAGTATTAACTAGAACTGTAGAGCTGTATTGTCAGCATTTTTTGTGGCAGTAGAGGCATGTGCATGCTATGTAAGCCCTCTACCAGTATACTTCTCTGTCACCATCTGAATTCTAAAAAAGAATAGTATAATTATAATATAATATATAAGAAACTAAATAAAACTATAAATTCTATATTGATGTGTAGTTTTATCATAGTCAAGTACAATATGAGTACCAGGAATATGGTTGAAGAATTGCATGGGTAAATGCCTTGTAGTTTGGACTTACTGCAAGGGTATCAAAAATGTTCATTAAGGTCTACCATAAATTTTGAAGTATTGTTTTCCAGGCTGTATTTTCATGTTTAAATGAAAATAAGACTATTATTTTTCTCTTGAACATGTTAACAAAAGTTTGTGCATACCCTCTTGGTATGTATGCTTGGTTGGATATGAATAAACTTGTACCATTTTTGGAGTTGAAAGGGGACCTCTCTTATATTGTGGAAATCAAGGCCCAGAGGAGACCAAGGGACAGCATATAGTTTGATCTAAGCTTCCCAGTCACTGTTCATGGTCATTCCCTCTTGTTTATGTGTTTTTAGCTTTTATTGGGCATAAACATAGATAATTGGCTGTGATTGCTTGCCCATACTTCACAATTAAATATAAAAGGAATATGCTCTAGTGCATGTATTTCCAAAGTTTTAATAATCAAATAGAGATGGTGAGTGATAGTGGAAAACTTGTGATTTATTGTGTTTACAAAGCAAATATATTTCTTCTGCTTCACCGGGACTGTTTGGAGGGACTTATTTTAAATGAATTTCTTCTTCATGAGGACTGTTCTGAAAGGACTTATTTTAGAGCCCCACAATTGACTACAAACTTTTAAAAATGGGAATTCATTTTTCTACTTTTCTAAACATTTTGCATACATATAGTTGTTCTTTGAGACTGAAAGATTAGATTTAAATAGGAGTTTAAAATTTAAACTTATTTATTTATCATGTTAGAGATAGAACCTATTTTCTAGGAATGCTAAGCAAGGATTTCACCAGCAAATTATAACCAAGAAGGTGTGGATTCAAATCCTGGCTCTACTATGTGCTTGTTATGCAAACCTTGAATAATTACTTAATCCAAGTCTGAGAGTATTCTTCAGACAGTTAAGTAGGACTCTCCAGGCTTATCTCATAAGATTAAATAAGATGTTAAAAGGCTTCGGTATAGGGTATGTCAAATACTGAATCCTTAAAATTAAACAATGCTTATTTTGTTTTTAGGGTCCTGAGGAAGCTGTTCTAAATATCCTAAAGATGTGGATCATATCAAACTGTTGGTTTGAGTCAAAATCTTGTGAAAGGAAATAAGTTTTCTGTGTCCTATTTAAAATTTTAATTAGGAACATAACAATCTTAAAGGAATTAAAAATAATAAAAATAGGAAAGGGAAATCTTTCTGAAATTTATCTTTTTAATGCAACAATTTTGTTTAAATTTTACTTTTTTTTCACCTCTGGTGCCTAAAATTCAATGTCTCACTAAATAGAGACACTCAACAGAGGCTTTCTGTTGTCTTTCTGCCAGCTGCACATTTACTTTAGAAATTTAGCAATTCCTCCTCTTTCCTTCAAACTCTGTTCTACTACTTAAGATGGCTATTGAGCTATTGAACCATGGGAAATTCATTTTCAAAATCTACTTAATTGCTGTGAGACTTTAATTTGTTCTGGATGATGGTGCTAATGTCTGGGAACTGGGACTGAAGCCCTCCGAAGTTGTTAATTTAATCAACCGCTGTGCCCTTGCCTAATGAAGGGGCACCAGATCCTCCTTACAACGAGGCTGGGTCCTTCCTGACCACCTCGTTCATGATGAATAACAGAGGCCCCACAGTCAGGTTGAGGACTTGGGGCAAATTATCAGAATGTCAGTCCCCATTCTTTGAAATCCTGGGCTGAGAATCCTCAAATAATTATTGAGTAGATTTTATATAGGAATTTAGTGTTTTCAAGGTAGGGATTCTTGTGTGTTTGTGTTGACACCTGATAATTTGGAAAAATTCTTGAATCATTGAGGTTCTGTGCAGCTGGTCTATAATCTGTAAGATCATAAACATCACCTCAGACTGCAGAGCTGCCTGTTAACCACTCAAGTTTTCATGGCAAGACGGGTGAATGCTTGCTCTGGCCTCATGATAAATTAGCTTGTTTATTCCTCTTCTGCTTATTTCTATCCTGCTGTTGGTTAGTGTAATGAAGCAGAAGCCTATTGTGTATGTTCATTGGGTAGCAATCCTCTGGCACCAAAAAGGGTAATTGAGTAGAAAGGCGGATGCTGTTGGTGCATGGGAGAAGCTAACACCACATGAGGTCACCAGGCTTCCAGCTTTAACCAATGTGGACACAATGCAATTGAGATTCTGAAAAGGGTTTGTTTATAGTGTGAGAGTAAGGGTCAGTAGTTAATTTGAAATGCTGTAGGTGTGTTTTCCTTGAACCAAGAAGATATAGAGCATGTGTCATGGAAGATTGTAAATATCCTCAAGGGGCGGAGGATAGACTTGGGGGAGGAATTTAAGACAAAGGCATACTTAAATATTCTAGTATACTTATTATGTACCTATCCATGTTTTCTTAAAAGTTTTACTTTCTTGAAAATAAGTTCACTGTAGAAAAAATACTATAAATCTGTGGTTTAGAGGCACAGTTCTACCACAAAACAACCATTTTTAGAAGCAGGAGTTTCTCAAATGCAAAGGTATTGGAGTCATGTAAAATATTGTTAATATTACTGTAATGAATGCTCACATTCAGAAATGTCTTCTAAGATTTATAATTGTCCTGACTTTAATGTGATAATATGGAAACCATTATCCCTGTATTTGTTTCTAGTGTAGGATTTTTGCCCTGTTTAGGTGTCTTTTCTTGGCATATCTGTCCTTTAAATTTTTCTTTGGTATTAATTCATTATTTAATTACATGTTTTAATTATAGAATTGTGTTTTATAATTACTCTTCAGATAATGTAAAGACAGTGAGAACCTCCCCCTAGATTATAGGGAAATGTTGCAAGCAAACATTTTGTTTTCAGAAATAACAATAGAAAAAAATGGAGGTAATGCAGAAACCAAAGGTTTGTCGTGACCTTTATCATGCTTTGTGGAATGTATGTTAAGTCTAGGACACGCATTTGATATTCATGATACCTTACATTGGTAGACAGCTTTTATCCTTCTTCAAAGTGCTTTTGTAGAAATCACCTCATTTGATCTTGCCAAAATTATAAGATAGGCCAATTCACCAACGATCTTCACAATTAAAGTCATGGAAACTGAGAAAAGAATTATGTTTATGGTGTGTTTTGTTTGGGAAAGCACTAGATTTGTGGTGATTAAAATTTGGAAATTTGGAATCTTATTTGCTACATGGTAACAGGTGTAAGGAGAGTAAAAATGCGTAGTTGTATTTTTTAACATAGAATTATTTGTTGTAAAAATTGCCATATATGACTTCTGAGCTATCTTCTAGGAGAAATAAATGCTCTCTATAGTTTTTTTTGTCTTTTTCCATACAACTCATAGTTGCTTCAGTGAAAGAATTGTTGGATGTCTCTTTAAGTACTGTTTTGATAAGCTGTAATCTGTTCAGGTCATTGGTGTTTTCTCTGTTCCCCAAGCAGAATCTAATTTTTAGATACTTTGGTAAATTTTAAAGGAGGAGCCAGAAAATGCTCTCAAGAAAAGGGAAAAGCCAATTGACTAGGTTTTTCTGAAGTTTGGTCACCTACAGCATTACTCTTCTGTGACATGCATTTTTCTTAACTATACCATGCCAATAGATGGTTATTTGGGTGTTACTATGATGTGTCACAAAACATCACAGTTGAATTATTCAATGTTCTTTGATTTGAGTTTTTAATATTTTTAGACTAGAAACTATTATAAAATATTTCTAAAACTATAGTTAAACTCTTATCTACATCGTTATTATAATTTATTAGCAATTTCAAGTCTGTGGATTTACCTTTAAAGATTAATGATCAGTGACAATCACCATATATCCAACTAGCTAAATCTAGGAGTGCAAAACTCCATGCTTGTTGTCTAGAATTGGGCATTTCTTAATTTTTTAAAGTTTTTGTTAATGTGCTGAGTATATCTTCCTCTTTTTTAAAAAATAATTCTCTAGTTAAATTTGATGGTTAAATATGAAGGTTTTGTTCATTTTTATGTCTTCTTATATTTATTATTTTGTTTTTGAGGGTAGCTTAGTTAGCTTCAACTCTACTTGACAACACAGTCGGCAGAGACTCTCAGTATCAGATTAGCCTGTGTACCTGTCTGTGCGGGAGTTCACTTGATTGTTAATTGTTAAAGAAGGCCAAGTCCACTGTAGGCAGCACCATTCGCTGAGCAGATGGTTATAGGCGATATAAGAAAGCTAAGCATAGGTCTATAAGTGAGCCAGTAAGCAGCGTTATTCCATGATTTCTGCTTGGCTGATTTCCTTCCATGACAGACTGCAACCTATAAACTGAATTAAACCCTTTCTTTCCTCAGTTGCCTTTGATCAGAGTGTTTTATTGTAGAAACAGAAGTTAAAAAACTAGAAGTTTTCATAGCAGGACTCTGAATTCTTTTTGGCACTTTCTTTCCCCACTCATTCCATATGGTTTCATCTATTATTTACTTTTGGTTTTAGTGATAGATATGTATCCAAGCCAAGTCTAGCTACCATGAATGCATGGCTGAAATTTACCTAATCAAGTGAATTCTAAGACCTTGGTGGAACCCACCAAGAAGAGACATCTTTTTTCTCCTTTTTCTTTCATGGAGTCTAATTAAATACAGGGTAGAATTTAGCCATGGAAAGAAATGAAACCTCTTGACATATTTTAATTTTTCAAAACAACCATTTAAATATCACTTAGTGTGAACCTTACTAAATGAGAGATAGGTTTTTTCTTTCTCCCCTTTTCCGCCTTCTTTCTTCTTTCCCTTTGACAGAGTCTCACTATGTAATGCAGGCTGCCTCAGATTGGAATCTTTTTATCTGCTGGGTGCATAGCCCTGCACCAGTATGCTCAGCTGATTTATAATTTTTTTTGCCCAACCATCTTTGTATAGTTTATCTCTCAGAGTTGAAAGATTATTGTACTTATAAATAAGTTTTAAAATTAAGGTCAGTGGAAACCATTGCTACATCGCAAACATTTCATTTGGTTGGAATGGAGCTCCTGTAATAATGTGTTAGGTACAATACTTTTTAAAAAAATCTTTTATTTAATTTTTTTTAATTTTAGATACCAATAACAGTTCCCCCTCCCTCCTCTCTCCCCACCTTTCCTCCACAAACCCCCCCACATACTTCTCACAAAGGGTAAGACTTCCTGTGGGGAGTCTCCAAAGTCTGTCATATCACTTCAAGGCAGGACCAAGGCCCTCCCCCGTTTCTAGGCTGAGCAAGGTATCTCTCCATGAGCAATGGGCTCCAAACAGCTAGTTTCATACACTGTGGCTAAATCCTGGCCCCACTGACAGTGGCCCCACTGACTGCCTAAGCCACAAAACTGTCACCCACATTCAGAAGGCCTAGTTCAGTTCTATACATATACATCAATAGCTATCAGTTCCAAGTCAGTGAGCTCCCACTACCTTGGGTCAGCGGTGTCTGTGGGTTTCCCCATCATGATCTTGACACCTTTGCTCATATAATCCGTCCTCCTTCTTTTAGAGTGAACTTGGCCCAGTGCTTAGCTATGAATCTCTGCATCTGTTTCTATCAGTTACTGGATGAAGGTTCTATGATGACAATTAGGAAGGTCATCAGTCTGATTATAGGGGAAGGCCAGTTCAGGCACCTTCTCCACTATTGCTAGGAGTCTTAGCTGGGGTCATCCTTGTGGAGCCCTGGGAATTTCCTGGGTGCCAGCTTTCACACTACCCCCATAATGACTCCTTCTATCAAGATATCTCTTTCCTTGCTCTCCTTCTCTGTCCCTTCCCCAACTTAATCATCCGGTTCCCTCATGTTCTCCTTCCCCTCCACTTCATTCCTCCTCCCCCTTGCCCCTCCTAATTTACTCAGGAGATCTTGTCTTATTCCCCTTTCCCAGAAGTAGCATCCATGCATGTCTCTCTTAGGGTCCTCCTTGTTACCTAGCTTCTCAGGGGTGGTGGATTGTAGCCTGGTTATCTTTTTCTTTAAGTCTAATATCAACTGATGAGTGAATACTGTAGCACAACTAATAAAAAAAAATCCAGAGACAGATAATGGGATTCAAGCTGAAGATCAGAAAAACAAAGCAACCAAGCCACTAAAGAGCTCTATGAAATCTTTAGCCTGAAAAGAGATCGAGTTCCTGTCTCATCAAAGAAATGTAAAGTGTATAAGACTGGGAGATATCAAAAGATAGTTTTGAATGGTAATGCAATTTATGATAGAAAGTAAATTATGTACAAGACTTTGGACCAAGATAGGATAGATAATGGAATATTTTCTCCGAATTTGTCAAATGCAAATGGACTAGACATTGCTGAGGTACTTATTGCCTGTATATATTGTGTATACTTATTGTACTTATATATATAATATAAGCTGTTCTTATATTAGTTATAGCTTTCTTTTTTATTATAGACAAAAAGGGGAAATGTGGCGATATTTTATTTGTGTTTTAATAAATAAAGCTTGCCTGAAGATTAGAGTGCAAAGTTAGACACACTAGCAGCCATACAGGTCAGGCAGTAGTGGCACATACCTTTAATCACAGCAGTCACAATAGTTAGCCATAGAGGTCAGGCAGTGGTGGTGCACACCCTTAATCCCAGCAATTGAGAGGAATATAAGGTGGGATGAGACAGATTTTTTAGTCTGAATATTTCATAGAGGTAAGAGCTCTCTAGAGGCTTGTCTGTTTTGCTTTTCTAATCTTCAGCCTGAACCCCAGTGCCTTTCTCTGGATTTTTATTCTTGGTGCTACAGAATACATATCTTGTTTGTCTTTCTGGGTTTGGAGTACTAAAGACTTTGTGTCTGTGTAGTGAGGTGCTCCATCCATTTGCCTGCAATTTTCAAGATGTCATTATTTTTTTTTTTTTACTGCTGAGGAATACTCTATTGTGTAAATGTATAACATTTTTCTTTCTCCATTCTTCGGGTGAGGGACATCTAGGTTTTTTCCAAGTTCTGGCTATTATGAATAATGCTGCTATGAACATAGTTGAGTAAATGTCCTTGTGGTCTGAATATACATCCTTTGGCTATATGCCCAAGTGGTATTTCTGGGTCTTGTGGTAGATTGATTCCCAATTTTCAGAGAAATCTCCATACTTATTTCCAAGTGGGTGTACAAGTTTGAACTCCCACCAGCACTGGGGGGAGTATATCCCTTACTCCATATATTCTTCAGCATATATTGTCACTGGTGTTTTTGATCTTAGCCATTCTGATAGGTGAAAATGGTATCTCAGGGTCATTTTTATCTGTATTTCCCTATGGCCAAGAATGTTGAACAATTTCTTAAATATCTTCAGGCCATCTCAGTTCCTTCTCTTGAGAATTCTCTGTTTAGATCTGTACCCCATTTTTAAAATTGGATTATTTGGTATTTTGATGCCTAGTTTCTTGAGTTACTTATATATTCTGGAGATCAGTCCTCTATCAGATATGGGATTGGTGAAGATATTTTCCCATTCTGTAGGCTACCTTTTTGTCATATTGACCACGTCCTTTGCCTTACAGGAGTGTCTCAGTTTCAGGAGGTCTTATTTATTAATTGTTGCTCTCAGTATCTGTGCTACTAGTGTTAGATTTAGGAAGTGGTCTCCTGTGCCAATGCATTCAAGGCTACTTTACACTTACTCTTCTATCAACTTCAATGTAATTGGATTTATGTTGAAGTCTTTGATTCACTTGTACTTGAGTTTTATGCATGGGGATAGATATGGATCTATTTACATTCTTCTACATGTTAACATCAAGTTATGCCAGCACCATTTGTTGAAGGTGCTTGCTTTCTTCTGTTGTTCAATTTTGATGTCTTTATCATAAATCATGTTTTTGTAGGTGTGTGGATTAATGTCAGAGTCTTCACTTCAATCCATTGATCCACATGTCTGGTTTTATGCCAGTACCAAGCTGTTTTCATTACTGTAGCTCTGTAATAGAGCTTGATGTCAGGGATGGTGATGCTTCCCTGGAAGTTCCTTTATTGTACAAGATCGTTTTTTGGCTATACTGCGTTTTTTGCTTTCCCATATAAAGTTGAATATTGTTCTTTTGAGGTCTGTGAAGAATTGTGATGGAATTTTGATGATAATTACATTGAATATGTATATTGCTTTTGGTAAGATTGTAAATTTTTATTATGTTGGTCCTCCCTATGCAAGAACATGGGTGATCTTTCCATTTTCTGATACCTTCTTCAATTTCTTACTTCAGAGACTTAAAGTTCTTGTCATACAGGTCTTTCATTTGTTTGGTTAAAATTACCCCTAAGATATTTTGTGTTATCTGTGGCTATTGTAAAGGGTGATGTTTCCTTTGTTTTTCAACCCATTTATCATTTGTTTATAGAAGGGTTACTGATTTTTTTTTTACTTAATCTTTTATCCTGCCACATTACTGAAGGTGTTTATCAGCTGTAGGAGTTCCCTGGAAGAATTTTAGGATCACTAAAGTATATTATTATATCATCTGCAGTCAGTGAAAGTTTGACTTCTTCCTTTCCAATTTGTATCCCTTTAGTCTTCTTTTGTTGTTTTATTGCTCCAGCTAGAATTTCCAGCACTGTATTGAATAGATATAGACAGTGGACGGCCATGTCTTGTTCCAGATATTAATGGAATCACTTTGAGTGTCTCTCAGTTTATTTTGATATTGGTTGTTGGCTTGCTGTGTTGCCTTTACTATGTTTACACATGTTCCTTGTATCCTTAATCTCTCAAAGACCTTAATTATGAAGGGGTGTTGGATTTGTCCAAGGCTTATTCAATATCTAATATGATGGTCATGTGTTTTTTTTTCAGTTTGTTTATATGGTGGATTACATTGACAGATTTTTGAATGTTTCAACATTCCTGTATCTCTGGGATGAAGCCTACTTGATCATGATGGATGATTTTCTTTTGATGTATTCTTTTTTAAAATATTTATTTATTTATGTATTTATTTATTTGTTATGTACACAATAGTCTGTCTGTTTGTGTATGTCTGCAGGCCAGAAGACGGTACCAGACCTCATTACAGATGGTTGTAAGCCACCATGTGGTTGCCGGGAATTGAACTCAGGACCTTTGGAAGAGCAGGCAATACTCTTAACCACTGAGCCATCTCTCCAGCCCTTTTTTGATGCATTCTTAGATTCAGTTTACCAATATCTTATTGAGTATTTTTGCATCAATGTTCATAAGGGAGATTGGTCTGTAATTTCCTTTCTTAGTTGCATTTTTGTGTGGCTTATGTATCAGGGTTACTGTAACTTCATAAAAAGTTCCTTCTGTTTCTATTATGTGTAACAATTTGAGAAGTATTAGTAATTTTAAATTCTTGCAGAATTCTGTGATGAAACCGTCTGGCCCTGTTTTTTGTCTTTTTGTTGGAAAACTTTTAATGACTGGTTCTATTTCTATAGGGGTTATAGGTTTATTTAAGTTGTTTATTTGGTCTTGATTTAATTTTGGTTAGTTGTATTTATACAGAAAATTGTCCATTTCTTTTAGGTTTTCCAATTTTGTGGCGTACAGATTTTTGAAGTATGACTTAAAGATTCTGTGGATTTCTTCATTATCTGTTGTTATGTCCCACTTTTCCTTTCTGATTTTGTTAATTTGGATATTCTGTCTCTCCCTTTTGATTAGTTTGGATAAGGGTTTTTCTATCTTAATAATTTTTCTCAAAGAACCAACTCTTTGTTTCACTAATTCTTTGTATTGTTCTCTTTGTTTCTATTTTTATTGATTTCAGCACTCAGTTTGATTATTTCCTTTCATCTGCTTCTTCAATGTGAGTTTGCTTCTTTTTGTTCTAGAGTTGTCAGGTGTGCTGTTAAGTTGCTAATGAGGGATTTCTGCAAATTCTTTATGTGGTCACTTAGTGTTATGAACTTTCCTCGTAGCACTGCTCTCATAACTGTCCCATAAGTTTGGATATGTTATGCCTTTATTTTCATTGAATCGTAGGAAATCTTTAATTTCTTTCTTGACACAGTGGTAATTCAGTTGGGCATTTTTCAGTTTCTGTGAGATTGTAGGCTTCCTATATTTTGTGTTGTTGTGGAAATCTAACTTTAAGCCATGGTGCTCATATAAAGATACTGAGGGTTGTTTCAATTTTTTGTATCCATTTTTTTTGCTTTGTTATTGAGTATGTGGTTAGTTTTAGAGAAGGTTACATGAGGTGCTGAGAAGTAGGATTTTTTTGTGTTTAGGTGAAATGTATATGTCTGTTCTGTATATGTGTTCTGTATATGTCTGTTAAGTCCATTTGAGTCATAACATCTGTTAGTTCCCTTATTTCTCCCTTAAGTTTCTGCCTGGTACACCTGTCCAGTGGTGAGAACAGAGTGTTGAAGTCTTCCACTATTAGTGTGTGGGGTTTGATGTGTGCTTTAAACTATAGTAATATTTTTCTTACAAATGTGGGTGCTTTTGTATTTGGGACATAAACGTTCAGAATTGAGACTTCATCTTAATGGATTTTTCCTTTGACAAATATGAAATGTCCTTCTCCATATATTTTGATTAATTTTAGTTTAAAGTCTATTTGTTTTTAGATATTAGGATAGCTATACCAGCATGTTTCTACACACATTTGATGGAAAAATATTTTCTCAATCCTTTAGTCTGAGATAATTTCTGTCCTTGTAGTTGAGGTACTTACAAAAATTTTAATTAGAATGCTATTTGAAATTGTCTGTGTGCATGCTTGTTTGTGTATCTCTGTGTCTGTGCTTGTATTTAGATATTTGTTTAATAACAAATTGCTTGTGTAGGTCATTAGTGATAATTCATAGAATTTTGCTAAGCTTCTGAGTTTGAAACAAAGCTCATGCTAGTACATGTTCTGATTTGCATGCATGTGAAAGATAGATGGCCACATTGTATCCACCTGAAATGAGCTTTTTGGAGGCAGGATATAACTTTTAATGATTGTACAATATAGAACAGTATCTCTGGAGATGACTACGAAATTTCATTAATGATTCTGGAAGATTTCTTAAGATGTACTAGAGACTATGAGGCAGAATAAACAGCAAATCAGCACATGACTACAGTTCTCTAACTCGGTTAGATCTGGCTACAGAAGAGTATGAATACCTAGACCTACCTTGTCTTTTGGCAACTTCAATTTGATTATAAAGACAAGACACATAAAGCAAGTTGTTAAGGGCTAAGTTAGTTGCAACAGACCAAAAAACAAAACAACAACAAAAAAAAACAAAGCAAAAAAACCTCTAAGTGTATTTTAGACAAATACAAATGAAAAGGTATCAGTGAATAGCTGGAGTCTAATATAGATTGTCGAAAATTGGGTGATTATTTGAAATACATTTTGATATGCATAATTGAAGACAAGATTTATATCATTCATGTTCTAAATTAATAATGAGCTAAATAGAAAAAGCTTTTTGTCTAGTATGAAGAAGTCTGGTATGAGTGTCATTTGCCACTCTAGACACCGAGTCTTTCATGCTTCTTCCTGTCTTTGCTTGGAAACATTTTTTTTTTTGGACATTAAATCAAGGGCATGCTTCTCCTCAAAGCCAAATATGTTTGTCCCACTCATTTTTAATTAAAGACAGTAGGATAAATCTTGAGTCTTTTGCTTACCTGTGGATCAGACATTTATTTTGATTTACTTAGTTTTATTTTATATGTATGGTTGTTTGGATTGCTTATATGCCTGTGTATCATGTGCATGTCTGATATCTATGGAGGCCAGAAGAGGGGCATGGATTCCCTAAAAGTGGCATTATGGACAGTTGTGAGCTGCTATGTGAGTTCTGTGACTAGAACCATAGTCTTTTGAAAGACCAATTCTTAATTTAAGTGCTCTTAAATTCTGATCAGAGGTCTGTTTTAGATGATAATTAAGGCTTATTTCCACTTCACAAAATTCTGGAAAACAGAGTCATAGAACAGGATCTTATGCTTATCTGTGATGCTAAGGAAAGAATGACCTGGCTATAGAAGTAGTAAGCTGATCATACGCAATGAATCAACTAAACGTCAACTGTGAGACTTTACCTTGTAACCTATTGCAAAAGAAGACAACATTAGAAGCATCTGATTTTAACAATAAACCAAAGCACAGATATGGTAAACTATTTTAGGCAAGTAGAAAAGTTGAGATAATTATAAAAATATTGTTAGCACTACACAGAAAAATATTATTGTGATCAGACAATATTATTTGAGCACCATTTATACTCTGAAGTGCGCTAAGTGTTTTATATTGAGCTTGTTTATTATTTAGAACTAGATCCTTTGACTGACTTAGTTTTACATTTTAAGTTCTAGAAAAACTGAAGTATCCTTAAGGTACTTATTTGGACTTCCTTAACTTGTTCATTGCATTTGTTTTAAAAAAAAAATTCTTCCATCCAAGAGTGGTGGCACATGCTTTTAATCCCAGCACTGGGGTGGTGATGTGGGAAAGGCATAATGAGGCAGATCTCTGAGTTCCAGGATGGCCTGGTTTACAGAGCCAGTTTCAGTGCATCCAGGGCTACACAGGAAAATCCTGTTTCAAAACATCAAAACAACAACTACTACTACTACTTCTGAAAGAAACAGTGTTTGGAGGGCAAAAGCTGGAGGTGACTGCAAATTGACCAGAAAGTTGACAAGTCCCCGTAAGAACTGGCATTGTGTTAGCTATTGTGAGCAAATCCATTCAGCTTAGGGCTTCTGTCTGTACTTGCCTTTGTGAATTATTCTACTGAATGTCCCATCATCCTTTGTTAAGATGTGGTTCTGCTAATTCTGTCTGTTTTTACCACGTAAATGTTTTTAGGAATGCTCCACAGACTGGCTTGATTGTTTGTGTGGGCTGTGAACAGATTGCGTGGGTGATGAGACAAGTAGGAAAGGACTCAGTAATCAGAGAGGAGCCGGGGAGCAGTGAGCACTTTCTCTGTCTCAAAATGGACAAAGGGAGCTTTGTTAATCATGTTTCCTTTGTAATCAGAATGGAGAGGCACTTTTAAAAACTACTGCTGTTTGGTTCAATTTCGTCTGAGTTAAGCCAACTATACAATAGCTAATCAAGTAGTTAAAATTTCCCAGAGGTAGCCAGGCAGAATCAAGTTCTACTGATAAAGTAGGTAACTAATAGCAACGGTTGGCTCTGTCCAAGGTTTTCATGGTGGCCAGCTTATACTTAGATGGTAAAATTTGATGGGTAAGGAAAATAGATAAATTTTGGAATTTTGATGAATTTACCAGACTTGAGTCATTTGTACTAAGTCTCTAAAATAAGTATTGAATAGAGATTCATATCATCTCATTTCCTGGATAAATTTGGAAAACTTGCTTTATTCCTTTCTTGTAATTCAAAGATAGTGATATTTAATGCTCACTCAACTGGTGTTGTGAAAGATATTAAAACTGTAAATAATCTGAGTGCCCTATAGATGAAAAATAGGAGAAATTCTCTTAGTATTATACATATTCAATCGGGAAAGTTGAATCAGTATAGTTTTATTGTTGTTTTAAGGGAAACTTGTTATTCTTTCAATATATATCTTTTTACAAGGGAGGCTATATGCCTTCCTACAAGTTAATTTAGAGAGAGAGAGAGAGAGAGAGAGAGAGAGAGAGACTTTTCCCTTCTTTCTTTCTTTTCTTTGAGATGATTAAAGCTCGCCTGAAGATCAGAGTGCAAAGCTAAGCCATTGGAGAGGCCAGGGAGTGGAGGCATACACCATTAATCCCAGGACTCAGGAGACAGAAGCAGACAGATCTGCCTGAGTCCAAGGCTATACTGGGCTTCACAAGATCAGTCCAGAAACAGATCAAGGTGGTGGTGGCTCATAGCTTTAATCCCAGTTTTCGGGAATCACATACCTTTAACCCCAGCACTAGGGGGGTGGAGACAGGAGCAGTATCGCTGCGTGGAGAGAGAAATATACAGGGGAAGAGACAGGAACTCACTAAGGTCTGCAGTCGGAGGTTTGGTGGAGACAGAAGATGTCTGGGAGATGCAGTTTGAGTACAGAATCGCCCCTTCGTTCTAAGCATTGGTAGAGGCAAAATAACTCTCTAGTGGCTAGACACTCAGTTTCTCTGATCTTCAGCATTAACCCCAATTTGTGTTTCTGGGTTTTTATTATTAATACCAGTTAAAATTTGTGCTACACTGGCAGTCCTGGAACTGGGTCTGTTGATCAGGCTGGTCTCAAACTCACAGAGATCTGCCTACCTCTGCCTCATGAGTGCTGAAATTAAAGGTGTGAACAACCACTGTGTGAATCTACAAGTCAATTTTCTAGTACTTATGAGGAAAACTTGGAAATTTACAGTGTAGACGGTTTTGTAAGAAATAACTTTGAATTTATCTCTGCTATAACCATCCAATCCATCAGTCTAGTTGGGAGATGTTTTATAGTGAGTTGTTGGTATTGAAGAAATAAGTAATGATGAAAAAGGGCAACAATAGTGTACTAAATAGGGTCTGCCAATTTATTGTTATTTAGCTATTCCCCACTTATCTATCTTTAAAAAATTAAAGATAATTTTAAAGCCTAATAACAAAGTGGCCATAAATCCTAAGCCTCTGAGTGTCTTATATTTGGAAAGCAGTGAGAACAGCTTGGTCTTTTGGCTTTATTTTTGTTTAAAAACCCTGACTGTCCTTTCCCTTGATTATATATTCAGAACAGATGGAAAATGATTTCTCACAAATTTCTTCATGTTTCGTCTTTTATCATCTAACGTACTTCCCTCCTAGGCTAAAGTCTTCCTTTCCTTTTACATTAACAATTGCTGGTATTTTCTTTTCAGTGTAAAACTCTAGCCTTACTTTCAATTTACCTTTTCCAGCAAGAAATCCACATTTTCTATTATTTGGAGCAACAGAGATTTTTATTTTGGGGGAGAATCTGGGGATTTATCTAGTCTTGTCGCACCCATACTAAGGTCTTCCTACAGTGACCTTCCATTCCAGTGACCTTTTGCTCTTTAGTCTACTTAATTTTTCCATCCCGTTTAAATGCTGTTGCTGTGAGATAATGCTCTTGTAAAGAGTAAAGATCTGTAACTCATTTATTAGTTTAATAAAATGCTGATTGGTCAGTTTCCAGTCAGTAAGTATAGGTGGGACAACCAGACCAGAAGAATTCTGGAAAGAGGAAAGGCAAAGTCAGTCATCAGTCAGACACAGAGGAAGCAAGATGAGAATGCCTCACTGAGAAAAAGGTCCCAAGTCATGTGGCTAAACTTAGATAAGAATTATGGGTTAATTTAAATTGTAAGAGCTAGTTAATAATAAGCCTAAGCTAATAGGCCAAAGAGTTTAAAATTAATATAAACCTCTATGTGTTTTTTTGGGATTGAATGGCTGAGGGATCAGGCAGGACAGAAACTTCCATCTACACACTGCTATGGATGAACACTCTTTCTTACCCTTCAGTGGAAAGTACTTCCTGTGGCCACATTTAATTTCTATTTGGAATACTCTAGAACATGTTTTTCCTGTTTATTTTATAGTAGTATTTCACACAATTGAAGAAGACTATTATTGCCTTCCTTTGACTTTTGTTCTCTGCATGAGCTACACCTTGTCTAGGTTAGTTAGACTCCTAACCATACTCACTATGGCTTTTCCAGTCAAGGTTAAATGTACTTTCACTACTATGGTAACCAATTACTGCTTGTTGTTTTTACTTAAGAAACCCACATTTTTCCTGTTTTCAGTATAAAATCCTTAATTAAAAAGTCACTATATGACTGTCCATATAGCAAAGCTGTGGATGGTGATCAGCTTCATACTGGGAATATAACTTCATACAAGCTGGACACTAACGTCACCATTTTAACTAAGTTACTTATGGCACATGCATTTCTCATACATCTTTTTGTTCTCTTTTCTCATTAAGAGAGTTAGTGGGCTCAGATGGGTTTGAGTTCATCTCTAGTATAGCTACTTACTTACTGATACTGACTGTGACATAGGATAAGTAGTTTCGAGATCCTCATTTTTCCCGTCTCTGAATAGGGAGTTTTATTTACTACTTACATCTATGTAAGAATGAAAACAGTTCCTGTTAAATTCCTAGAATCTGTGTCAATTAAGAAATTATGTATAAATGGGTAGCTATTGCTGTCTTTTATAATTTGTAAATGAAAACCTGGTGCAGCCAGACTGGTGTATCAAAAAACTAGAATGGATGTGGATTTCTGGGGACTTGGAATCATAGTTACTCCATGATAAGAAATGTTGTTGTGGAAAGACTATGAAACATACACTTTTCTTTTTTTAATTATTACTTTTTAAGGTTTATTTATTTTGTGCTGTGAGTGTTTTGCTTGTATGTAATTGTACCACAGGCCTACCTGGTGCCTGTGGAAGTCAGAGGAAGGCATTGGATTCCCTGGAACTGGCATTATAAGCCACCATGCTGGTGCTGTGATCTGAAGCCAGGACCTCGGTAAGAGCAACAGGTGGTAACAACACTGAGGCACCTCCCCAGCCCTCAATTTCCCCCCTTTTAATTTTTTTTTTATTGAGCTATACATTCTAAATTTCCCTTTTAAGATTGGATAATTGGGTAAAGCAAGACTTCTCAAACAGGGTTAAGGTGGAAATCCTTAGTCAGGGAAGCTAAGAGAGTCAGAGCCAGAACAGAACCAGGTGAGAAGGTCAGACTTTGAACAGAATGTTAAAATTAATCTATTGCAGTGATAATTCCACCGTCAGAGGTGTCTAACCCCAAAGTTCTAAGATGTTGACTCTTCCAGTGCTTTTATGTGCTAATTAAATAAATTATGCCTAGAGTTTGCATACCACTTTTTATACCTTTTATTTTCTTTAATTGCCCTGGACTCAACTATTCTAGTTTCCATGTAGCTTTTTTACCTAAACAAAATAAAACAATTCACAACCAAATGTGAATCTTATAGAATCTAGTAAGTTCTTCCTTGATTTGAAATACCAATACACAATGGAGAGGACATTAAAATTTATAGCAATGCTCATACAAATTTTCCTTTTAGTTACATAATTGTTGGTCTGAACCTCTCTTCCATAATCTTCCTATCATATGACTCTTTGAATAAACTCTTTTCATAGCCTTTGTCAATTTTTTCTACCTATCTCTTTCTTTGGTTGTATATCATAAGAACCTAAAGACTCCATCAGATAGGGCTGCTTATAGGATGTCAAGAAAATGGGTGATGTTTTCTGTTTGTGTTCTTTATTTGTGTTTATGTGTTGTATGTATCTGTTTGTGGGTGTACTTCTGTATGCATGCATGTTTGGAGGTCAGAAGTTAGCTTCAGATCCTTCTACTTTTACTCCTCTATCTTAGATTTTGAGACAGGGACCTGGAGCTTACTCTTTTGGCTAAAGTGGGTGACTATGGGTTTCTGGGATTCTCTTGTTTTTTCCTCCCTTAGTGCAGGGATTATAGGCACATGCTATCATGTACAGCTTTTATGTGAGTGCTGGGGAATTCTGAATTCGGGTCCTATGTTTGTATAGCAAACACTTTATCAACTGAGCCACACCCCTAGATACATGTATTATATTTTTAAGAATGTATATAAAATATTTCATAAAATCTTCAAGCCTACTACCATTAGTTATATGTGTCTAAGGCTGAGATGTGGACAATTTGCCTTATTTTGTGTCTCAGTTGTTTTGTGTTCATGCAGGCCCGAGAGCAGTTATTGAATCAGTTACAAAGTCCTCCCTTTGGGGAGCTTCATTAGTTAAAAAAATTGTGCTAAACACAGTTATTTAAACATGCTACTGTAATATTAATTTGGCCACAAACATTGGCAGCACTATTTTAAAAATAACCTTTTTTTTACCATTTTCTCTTATTTTTTGATATATAAATAAACTTTCTTCTAGTAGACTGAGATATACTTTAAAATTTCATTTCAATCCTCAAAATTTAGTATTCATGCTATAAACTTACTGACACAGACTTGTAAGAGCCGTATTAAGTATTTGTAAGAAAGGAGCCTAGGTTGGGCTTATGTGTATTATTATGTCCTAGACAGTGTGAAAGACAATTATGGTATCTTTCAGACTTTCTCTTTGTGTCAATCTTCACTGTACATTAATACAAGAAGGCCACACACCTAATTTATTATGGCATTTTTGCAATGATGCCTGCAAAATGTTTGATAAAAATTTGTTGGAAAATCAAATATAACAATGTCAATTAGTTCATTACAACATAAGGACTCCACAAAGACCTGCACTTCAGTTCAAGTTTGAAGGACTTAAATATTTAAGCCTTCATGGATACTAAGGAGAAGGAAGATGCAGCCACATGTTTAGAAGTTTATAATTTCCTAGTGTTTAGACATTTACATATTTAATAGAATGCTGTAATGAAAATAGACCAGATAACACTGACACCAGAAGAAGCAATTGTTGCGGGAGCGCCTTCCGCTCCTTCAGCCAATAGCCGCTGAGATACCAGCCC
>LOEQ01002925.1:23552-37291 GCA_001685075.1 Bramus lutescens | reverse complement strand
TCTTTCTTTCTTTCTTTCTTTCTTTCTTTCTTTCTTCTTTTTTCTTTTTTTTTGTTGTTGTTTTAAGTCACAGTTTCTCTGTGTAGCTTTGGAACCTGTCCTGGCACTAGCTCTGCAGACCAGGCTGGCCTTGAACTCACAGAGATCTGCTTGCCTCTGCCCCCCAAATGCTGGGATTAAAGGCATGTGCCACCACCGCCTGGCTCATGTGTTTCTTTCTAAGCAGAGTTAAGGCTTTTGTTTAAAAAAAAAAAGTCAAGAGGAATGTCTCAGTGAGTTACATTGAAAATTAACTTCTAAGTTTGAGGTAGGAGGATTCTCATGAGTTCAAGGCCAGTCTGGGCTAAGACAGTTAAAAGTCAACTTCTAAACTTATATAGGGGGTTCTGTTATGCCAACCAAGGTCTTTGGGGTCATTTGGATAAAAGTTAAAGTTGTGTCAGTAACACAAACATATTTAGGTTTTTGGTTTGGTTTGGTTTGGTTTTCATTTCAGATACTAAATTTCCTTTCCTTATATTTTCCACCATCCTGCTTAGGCTCACTGGTACTGAGAACCTAGGTACATAGTGCATATTGGATGATTTTTCATTGGGTATATACTGCATTAGTAAATTTGAGGGGGGTAGGAGGATATGTCTTTCTGTGTTGAACAGGTTGTCACCAGCCTCCTGATTTCTGGAACTATAGTCATATTCCACTATACTTGGTCTACCATGCAGTGAAGGTGTTTCTCTACATCCTAAGGTGAAGAAGATATTGAGCCTCTTACTTTCATAATTCACATGACAGCTTTAGGAACTGGCATTATCCATCTATTGCTTCTGTTATCTATGTTAGATCAGTCTGTTTGTCACACCTTTAATATGAACTGATATTTCTAGTAGTCTAAAACTATTTTGTAGAACAAGATAGAGAAAAATAACGTGAAACGATGACATCCTAGATAAACTTGTGGGGGGGGGCGATGTTGAACCCCCAAGACAGGATTTCTATGTGGCTGTCCTGGAACTTGTTCTTTAGACCAGGCTGACCTCAAACCCACAGGCCTGCCTCTGCTTCCTGAGAGCTGGGATTAAAGATATACACCACTACTGGACAGTAGTTATTTATACTTTTAAAGCCATAAAGACAGTGAGTATAAGTGTTTTTAACTGAGACTATTCAAAAGTTAACCTCCCTTTAGAGACATAGAAAAAAGTACTTTTGTATCATTGTTTCTCTGTTATTTTTATTGCTAAATTCTCTTGGAAAAATAAAATATTTCTGAAGTTGTTGACTATTTCACTCAGAATCATTATGCTTTTCAAGTTTCAAAGTTCTGTTAATTAATATCTGTAAACACCAATACAAACTAATTTGTTACCCATATTCCTTCTACACAGCCCCAGCAGATTAATCTTAAAATATCATTTTTTGTTGCAAATCAGGCATTCCTGTTCTAGTTTAGGGGAAGGTTATTATGACCTGATCACTGAGGGTTCAAAGGCTCTGTGGGAGAACTATGGCTCCTCCAAATCCCATTCAGACCACCCTCTGGAATGCCCTTATGCTCCCAGCATATCTGCCTTTAAGTAGGTACAGACGGGGGGAGTATGTGGGAGGGGGGAGGGTGTGACATTTGCTTTCTCAAGTAGTATAAATAAACATTGTTTTCATTTTAGGTACTACTAGAAAATATTAAAATGTTTAATTATGTGCAGTTTTAAAGTTTTAAATTGTTTTAGTCTATCTTATTCCAGGTAATAAAAATATTGTTCATTCTCATAGTCTAGCTAAAGATACACATTTGAAACTTCTTCAGTACATTACTAGGATCTCTTAAAAATATGAGTATTCCTGAGAATTTTATTTTAAGGGTGATACACTCTGTTAATTAAAAAAAGAAAAATGAAAACCAGATTGGTCACTCCACAGTCTCCTACATAAGCTACTGAAAATACAGTCTCTGTACTGTCTAGTGTTCAGTGCTCTCTTGTTCCATGTGGAATGTGGTTTTGGAGCTCAACTGAGGAATTTGGCTACTTCCAAAAAGAATAAAATAAATGCAAAGGTTAGGGTCATTTTGGAAGAAGAGAGGTTTTAAAATCTAAGTATTTTCTGCAAGAAATAGTCAGTTGAACTATGTTATTTAAAGTGGAATTTATGACTTTTGCCTTACTATTTAGTTTCCAACCACATTAAAAAGGATCAAATTAAATGTTTCACCTTGTCTTTCTAACATCAGGGAGCTGTTTAACTGACCAAAATAATCAATGTTTGACTCATTTCTAATAATATGCTAGACAAGATGGCTTTAGATAAATTAGGTATACAAGTACTTATGGCTGTATGGTTTTGAGTTTTGAGGGAAAAAAAATCTACCATCTCATGAATCCATAGAAATACCATGTTGATGAAGTAAACACCCAACACCCAAGGACTTTCAGTTAATACTTCTTAAGTGCAAAAGTTCCTAGCATTTTTACTTGTTATTGGTTAGTTTTTCTGAAAACCCATTTGTCACTAATATAGACATTAAAATATTAATACATTGACTAAACATGGGTATTATTTTAGTTTGTTTTAGAATTATCAGTCTTTGAATATCCATCTTCAGACAGGCATCAAGATAAGTGGAGTTTTGAGGTCAGCATAGTTCCTTTTATACATCAAAGGCAGTAGTTTGGAACGATAGAACTAAGAGAAACCTTAGAAGATTTCCAACTTCTCTTAGATGAGGGTCCTGAGGGTAGCACAGATATAACTAACTTGTCAACCAGGTCTAAGACCTGGAATCTAAATTCAGAGACTTACCTCTGTAATTGTCCTTATTCAGGACCCCAGCTCTTGGGGCACATTGGAATTTTGTGACAAAGATTTGAATTGAGGCTGCTATTTAATTAGATTGCTTACAAGTGTGTACTATAATTAACTGGAAATACAATGGGGGGAAGGCTTGTGGAAATACTTTTGTGACCTTCTGCAGATGACAGGAGGGTCCTCACTTGGATTTGGAGGATGTCAGAGAGCAATTGCTCCCCAGCTGTAGATGTCAATGTACTACTAACTGGAAGGCACAACAGAAAAGAGCATCAGCTAGAAGTGGTTAATAAAATGGATTCCTTTCTAAAACAGGGAAATGTTCTCTTTTCAGCTCCAGCACCCACGACAGCAGTGCCCTACATGTCAATAAAATGTGTGGATGTCCGTAAGAACCACCATAAGACAAGATGGCTAGTGCCTTGGGGACCCAACAAGTGTGAAAAGATCCGCGACATTGAGGAAGCAATTCCAAGGGAAATTGAAGCCAATGACATTGTGTTTTCTGTGCACATTCCCCTCCCTTCTATGGAGATGAGCCCATGGTTCCAGTTTATGCTGTTTATCATGCAGCTAGACATTGCTTTCAAGTTGAACAACCAAATCAGTAAGTACCCTAACTGCTTTGGTCACCTGTGTGAATTTCCTTCCTAGGAGTGTGAATGATGATGACAACTCAGTTATTAGCCGTTTGCTGCTTTCTGTGCACTTTCTGAGCCCTTCATCTGAATCAATTCACTTAATCTTTCAAATCCCTTGATACAAATATCTGGATTACTTCATTTTACCTGTAGAACACTTGGGTTCTGATGAGATTGCCCACAGTCAGACCTATTGATCCTTTTTGTTGTCCCCTGTGTTCATGTTTATGCCCAGATAAGTTAGTATAATAGAATACTTATGAGAATGGGCCTAAGAGTTCTCCTGAGATGGATTTAAATCCCTGATTTAAAAATTTGTATGTATACACATGCAAAGTTGCTTGTGTGGTGGTTAGAAAACAGTTCTTAAGTGACAGATAGTTCTCCCTATCCTCTGTGGGATTCTGGGGACAGAACTCAGGGTATCAGGCTTATGCAGTATCTTAGTTTACAATTCTATTGCTGTGAAGAGATACCATGACTAAGGCAACTCTTATAACAAAAACAAAAGGCATTTAAATTGGGCATGGTAGCATAGGGCTTTAATTCCAGCATCTGGGAAGTAAAGGCAGGAGAACCTCTAAGTTCAAGGCCAGCCTGGTTTACAGAATGAATTCCTGGACAGCCAAGGCTATACAGAGAAGCCCTGTTTCAAAAAAAAAACATGTTTAATTTAAGCTTTAGAAAGTTAGTCCATGATCATCATGATGGGAAGCAGACAGAAATGGGGCCAGAGCAATAGCTGAAAGCTCATATCCATCCTGATCTGCCAACGGCAGGCAGATAGAGAGACAGTACCCTGGCATGAATCCCATCTCTAGGGACATAACTCCTTCAACAAAGCTACATCTAGTGCAACAAAGCCACACCTCATAATTCATTTCAAACAGTTCCACTAACTGGGGACCAAGTGTTCAAACAGTGAGCCTATGTTGGCAGTTCTCATTCAAGCCATCACATGCAACAATTACTTCTGCCTGGTGAGTCATTGAACTGCCCTCCAGCACCATTTATTAAAAGTTCTACAATATTAAATAACTTATAAAACATCTCTGAACCACATTTTATGTGCAAAATTTGAATAAAAATATCTAATTGACCAAATAATTTTGAAGAATAAGCAATTACATTTCAAAATATAAAAATTAAAGTCTTATTCCTGAAATTTATCCCATTTTCTTTCTTTCTTTTTTTCCTACATCTTGGCTAGTGAAAATAAGTTCTTACAAAAGAATTTTATTTTAATCTTAGTCATGTCCCTGTGTGAAACATCTTTAATGACCAACAAATTAGGCTTTACAATTCAGAATTCTCAGGATTCTCTCCATTGTGTTCGAAAGGTTTTTTGCAGCTCCCTTCCTTTTTTTTTTGTTTTTTGTTTTTTATTTTTGTTTTGAGACAGCATTTCTTTGTGTAACCTTGGATGTCCTGGAATTATCTCTGTAAACCAGGCTGGTCTAGAACTCACAGAGATCTACCTGCCTATGCCTTCTGAGTGCAGAGATTAAAGGCATGCACCACCACCACCCAGTACAGCCTTATTTCTTAGAGCTGACATGCATATATTTCCACATTCTCAAACAATTTCATACTCTGAGCACATTCAGAGACAGCTTCCATTAACATTCTTGCTCATGCTGATGTTCTTTTATTCTTTCTTTTTAAGTGTTAGCAACAGAGCCCTGGGCCTCATGCATACTGGACACATGGTCTTAAGTGAACCATATCTTAAGTCCCATCTCCTCTTGTTTTACCAATCTTATTTTTTCACATAGAGTAAAGGCTTCTTATTGAAAACCTAGTCATTCTTCAAGAAATTCCAGTTGTTACATGGCCTTAGTGCCTTCCCAGATGTTTTCTCATTTCTTTTGTAAATGAACTCAATTGTTGGCTAAGCAATGTCTATTTTTGCAATGTAGCACAACTGAATTATTTTTTATATGTTTCCTTGGTAGATCAACTCCCTGTTTGGTTTGTGATTGTGTTTATATTTTTTAAGCTGTAACTTTGTGTGTAGGAAGCTATGAATGAAAGTGTCTCTTGGATCAGATCATTCTCCTACAAAAAAAAGGATACCAAGCAACCGATGGAGGTGCTTGCCACTTTTCTACTTCAAGACAGTACTTTTGTTATTCAAAGAAACATTTTAATAACCTGTGACACTAGTTCTGGTAAAAACTACTTAAATATTGCTTGTGTGGTTAAATTATGGCTGAGATGTTTACAACTGACTGACAGGTGATGCATAGCTAGGAATAACTTGTTGCCATAGCAATTATTGTTTAGTGCAATACTTAGGTTTTTAAAGCTTGTATCTGTTTATTAGGATGTGAGAAAAACTAGATCATTTTGATACTCTGACTTTTGTGTTGTGTAAAATGCCTGGCCAATAATTGATTTCATTTTCAGCATTAAAGTTATTTAATAAAATAAATCACAGCTTCTGGTAAGTTTATGTGAAAGTTTGGTAGTTGACAATCCATTCCTAAATTTTATTCCATTCAATTTATAAAAGGTTGTTAAGTAAACACATGAATACAATTGTCTCAGCCTTTATAGCATTACCTTCATGTGTAAGATCTCAGGGCTGATCACTTTGTATTGTATAACCAATTGAAGGGATTATCCCTGGGGAAGATCATTTGTCCCAGTCTCAGCATTCCCCAGTTACCTATAGTTCTTTATCTAGCATTGAGACCCCATCACGCTCTCCTTTTCTATGTTACTGTGTTCATTGGTGCCCTCATTGTTCAGATTTCATTTAGGCAGTCATGTTGGTGATACTTCATGGGTATGGCCTCTTTGATTACTAGGAGAAACAATTTCATAGAAAAATCCTATTCCTCTGATTCTTTCAATCTTTCTTTCCCATCTTCTGCAATTATGTTGTAGATGTATCAGTCAGGACTGGGAACCATATGATCTCTTGCAAGCTAAATTTTGATCATTTGTGGTTTTCTGTAATATTCTTAATCTGTTGCAATGAAAAGTTTCTGTGATGAAGGGTGTTGTAGTTGGAATAGATGTGGCCCCCATAAACTCATGTATTTGAATGTTTGGACTGTAGGAAATGATATTATTAGGAGATGTGTCCTTCTTGGAGTAGGTGTAGCCTTGTTGAAGGAAGTGTATTTCAGTCTACTGCCTATGGATCAAGATGTAGAACTCTCAGCTTTCCCTCCAGCACTGCATGTATGCTGCCATTCTTCTTGCCATGACAATAATGAACTAAACTTCTGAAATTAAACCAGCCCCAATGGCATGTTTTCCTTTATAAGAGTTACTGTGTTCATGGTGTCTCTTCACAGAAATAAAATACTAACTAAGATAGAAGTTGGCATCATGGAGTGGGGTATTGCTATGATAGGACTGAACATGCTTTTGTTTAGAGGAATGTGGACTTTGGGAGTTGGCCTTAAGTGGGGTTTAATGGGCCATACTAGTAGGAACATGGAAGACAGTGTGCTGAGGATGATTTGAGCTATGGGGGCCTGGCTCAAGAGGCTTCAAAGGAGAAGAGTATTAACATGTGAGCTAGAGATCATTCTTGTGATATTTTGGTGAGGAATTTGGTTATTTTTTATTCTTTGTCTAATGAGTCTGTCTTTGTCTAAAGAGGGTAAAGTGAAGAGATTTAGGTTAATTCTGTGGCCAGAAGAAATCTCAAAATGACCTAGTATAGACTCTGTTGTATAGTTATTAGTGATCCCTCTAATGAAGATCTATAATGAAAAAGAGCAAGCTAAGAAAGCAGAAATACAAACTATACAGTTCAAGGAAAAAAAGAGGCACCAAGAAGTAGAATGGAGATAAATCCTGTGTTCAAGGAGATAAACAGATTAAGAAATGAATGAAAGGGAGTGGTAACTTGGGACAAGACCACACAAGTTAAGCTTCCAACTTGTAAAAGAATTAAAGAACAACAGCTTAGGCCCTGTTGTGGGGTGGTCTTTCTGTACACTGTGAATAAGTGTTGTTCTCATTGGTTGATAAATAAAGCTGCTTTGGCCTATGGAAAGGCAGGATAGAGTTAGGTGGGAAATTCAAGCAGAGATACAGGAGAAGAAGAATGGAGTCTGGCAATTGCCAGCCAGGCACCAAGGAACCAAGACATGTACAAAATTAGGTAACAACCATGAGCCACATGGCAAAGCATAGATTAAAAATATGGGTTAATTTAATTGTAATAGTTAGGTAATAATAAGCCTGAGTCATCTGGCCAAAAATTTATAAGTAATATTAAGTCTCTGAGTGATTATTTGAGAGTTGACAGGCTGGAGAGAAACCTCCAATTACAAATGTCATAGCAAAGTGAGGCTCTTGAATTTCCAAAGGACCTGGGAAAAATTTTAAAATGGAGCCAGCTCCTTTAAGAATTTCTGCAGAACACTGAGCCCTTGACCAGCTAGGATGTTAAACTAAGTAAAAAATGCCTGCCACAGTACAAGTATCAGCATTCTAGAGCTCTAGGAAAGGTTTAATGCAGTACTTATTTATGAGCTTTAGGTTAGATTTTACAACCCAAGAAGTTGGTAGAACCAGTCACCAAAGCCTCAGGCAGAGGTCCACATTGCTTAGCAGTTTAAAGATTTGCTCACACAGTCAACAAAGGCTAAAAGATGCAGGTAAACGAGGTCCAGATTGAAAACACTCTAAAACTTTCCAGTGTGTTTTCTAATGTGCATATGCTTAAGAAAGAAAGGGTATCAACAGTTATACAAAGGAATACATAGTTAAAAATAATATAATAAAGTCTTTAGAGAGAGAAATAAAATAATAAAGATTACATAATAAGCTGTGTAAAGATGGAAACTACACAGGGAGTCTGGATCCTGTATATTTTTGTGCTAATTTTGAATTTTTTGGTGACTGATAGGCAAGAAACAGCTGCTGGAAGACATGGGTTTGAAATACTGACAAAATATACCAAAATAAATATTTTTAAAACACCTTAACTTTAAAACAGAAGTCAAAAAAATTTGTAAAATGGAACTTAAAAGATTCATTGCTTTGGAAAAGTAGTTTTGCTTTTGTTTCCACAGAAAACCAGAGACTATGAATTCATTTCCAGGTTAAGATAGATCAGGTTTGATAAAGGGAGACCTCCTGAACCTTGACAGGTGATATCTATCAACAAATGTAACTGGTCTTTCCAGGACTTGGCCATTAACTCAAATTTCCTCAGGGTCCCCATATGATTAACTTCATCCACCAATCAACAGGAAGTAGTCTAGAGAACTACACTGAAATTCTCAAAATATTGTTTATAAATGCTTGTTTTCATTTAAAGGGGGTTGATTATAAATTGTTATTGATATAGACATTCTCTTTCTAAAAGAAGAAAGGGAGAAATTATGTAGAAATTATAAGAGGAAAATGAATCAACTTTTATTTAAGAAAACAGCTGTTAATCTCAAAATATTTTACTCTGGTATGGATTTTAGTTTGTTTATGCAAATTTAAGATAAATTTTGTTATACTGTATGTATACTTCAACTCTTGTTTAAGGCATTATATTTATGCATCTCATTTAAATATACAATATATAATTTAAAAATGCAAATTAATAGTCTTCTATAATAGTCAAACTTGTAGCCATATTAGGATTTTTTAGGTATACAAAGATATATTTCAATTACATAGGTTATCTTCAAACACCTTAAAGACCTATGTAATATGGCATTTAAAATGTTTTAAGAACTTAGACTTTTCTTGACAGTGAGACATGTCTGCTCCTGGCAGCACCAATTACTTCAAAGAAGATGATGGGCATTGAAGAAATTTATTATGGAGTTTTTTTTTAATGTGGCAAGATTAGTCATTTGGGCAAAAAACTGCTCTTGCCTGGACTGCTTGACAGTATGCTCTATAAACTGAACATGCAGGACCCACAGAAAAATGATCTCTAAACTTTGCCAAAACAAGGTAGGATGGCTCTTCAAGTTCTTGATTCAGAGAAGAAACTGGCAGAAACCCTGCAGGACACAGAGAAAAGTGACTGATGAACTTTGCCAATATAAGTAGGACAGTCCTTTAAATACTCTAGGCCTGTTGGCTGAAGATGAATGCCCCAGCATTACAGAAGGACTTTAGGTGACTGTCTAGGCAGTCAGATGTCTGTGTCATTTCTAGAGTTTTGGAAGTTGCTTACAATGCGCTTCTTGTTTATTCAGGTAATATCTTTCTGAAATCTTTGATGGAGTTAAAGTCTAGATCGTTGTAATTATAGTTTTCCTTAGTTATGATAAAATATAAATTAGATATGAAACTTTAGGCTCTCAAAGGTAGAAGAAATGATATTTTCTTTAATTTTTGACAAGTACAAGTAGACTAGATATTGTAACTATAATTCTTTCCTGATAACTGTTTTGTTATATGTAATTTTACTATGTCAAAGTAAAAAATTTCCTTTTTGATTAGATAGAAAGAGGGAAATGCTCTGGAATAGTCTTTTTGTACACTGTGAATATGTGTTGTTCTTATTGGTTGATAAATAAAGCCGCTTTGGCCTATGGAAAGATAGGATAGACCTAGGTGAGAAATCCAAGCACAGATACAGGAGAACAAGGGTGGAGTCTGGGAGATACCAGCCAGGCATTGAAGAAGCAAGACATACAAAATATGAGGTATCAGCCATGAACCATGAGGCAAAGCATAGATAAAAATTATGAGTTAATTTAAATGTAAGCCTGGGCCATCTAATCAAGTATTCATAAGTAATATTAAGCCTCTGAATGGTTATTCAAGAACTGGCAGGCAGGAGAGAAATCTCTGATTACAAGGTCAAAATGTAGTGGTGCATACCTTTAATCCTAGTATTCAGAAGACAGACTAGTGGATATCTGAGTTTGAGGCCAGTCTGATCTGCATATTGAGTTTCAGGACAGTCAAGCTTATGCAATGAAGGAAACCATTTGAAAACAGAAAGTCAGAGAAGATATAATTGAATGAGGGGTCATGTTCCAGCTCCAGCAAGCAGTAGAATTTGGCAACTTTGGCCATGTGGTTCTGACTGTAGAGTCAAGCATAGAATAAATCGGTTCTGGAATCTCTCTCCAGGACTAAGAAAAGCCACCAAGGCCAGGCATACATGAGGGGTATCCCTGAATGAAGGCCTAGAGAGGCCATTGCATGAAGCTGTGAAGGTAAAGCCTGGATTGTTTTGAGACCTCAAGACCTTGAAGATGCTGAGTTGTAGGATGCCTTCCAAGGAAAGCTGCTAACAGGGAGTGGAACTAGCCCAAGAGAAAGAAGTATGTTGCAGTCAACAAAGCTGAATTAAGTTGGAGAAGTGAAGTGTGCTTTGGCGTCAGACATGGAGGTGCAGAGCTTGGAGTTTGGCTAGCTGGTTGTAGGTCTCATGTAGGTTCAGTATTTCCTCACTACGCTCCTCTCCCTACCCTTTGGAATTGTAATGTATATTCTGTGCCATTACATGGTGAAAGTATGTGATCTGGTTTTCATTTTGTAGGCTAGTTAAGTGATTGCATGACTCTCTGAAAAGATTTTGTACTTTGGGCTTTTAAACATTATTGATACTGTGATTGACTGGAGGAACCTTTGGAGTTAGACTAAATGCATTTTTCATCATGTTTGGCCATAAGAGAGTGGTTTGATAAGTAAGGCTCACATACACTCATGTGTTTGAATGCTTGGCCCATAGGAAGTGGCATTATTAGGTGTCACCTTACTGAACGAAGTGTGTTTTAGTCTTTCTACTGCTACCTGTGCCTCTTTCTCCAGCACTATATCTGTCTGCATGGTTCCATGTTTCTTGCCTTGATAATAATGGACTAAACCTCTGAAACTGTAAGCCAGCCCCCAATGAAATGTTTTCCTTTACTAGAGTTGCTCTGATCATGGTGTCTCTTCACAGCAATAAAACCCTAAGACAAATGGTAAGAACTACACTTATTTGTGGGTATAAGGATACACATCTAGAATGCTGTTAGGAATTCTGCTGGTTTAATAAAATGGAAATTGTGGGTTCTTCTCCTAGATCTGTGACCTCGCAGACCCAAGTTGTAGTTGACTAGGTTTCTATTAGTAGGTATGTTTTCCCTCTTCCCTCTTGTTGAACTGGTCTTAAGTCTAATTAGAGAACTGTTGCTTACCACTAATTAATGAATGCCTTTTAATATTCTTGGACAGAAGTTGCCTCTCCCCCAAGTTTCTCCCTCCCTTCCATCCCACCCTGATCTGCTCCCTTTGTGTCTCTCATTAGAAAAGAATAGGCTTCTAGGAGAAAACAACAAAACAAAACAAAATACAATGTAGTAAAATACAACAAAGACAGCTGCATCAAAGTTGGACAAAGTAAATCAATATAAGGTAAAGAGCCCAAAAGAAGGCAAAAGAATCAGAGATCCACTTGCTCATACACTCAGGAGTCCCATAAAACACTCAATGGAAAGCAATAATATATATGTGCAAAATACCTGATTTAGACATGTTCAAGGCCTGTGCTTGCTGCTTCAGTCTCTGTGAGCTTATATGAGCTTTACTCATTTGATTGAGAGGTCCTTTTCCTCCTGGGTTCCTCCATCCCCTCTGGCTTTCAAACTCTTTCTGCTTCCTCTTCCCCAGTGTTTCCTGAGCTGAGGAAAGGAATTTGATAGAGATATCCCATTTAGAATTGAGTATTCCAACATCTTTGTATGTGTGTGTGTGTGTGTGTGTGTGTGTGTGTAATGTCTGGCTGTGGTTCTCTGTATTTGCTCCCTTTGGCTATGGGAGGAAATTTTTTGATGATATTAGAAGAGAGCATTGATCTGTGAGCATAGCAGAATATCATTATGAGTCATTTTATCACTACTTTTTTTAAGACCAGCAGTATTTGATTTTTTCCTATTTTTTCTGGGCTATCTAGTCTCTGGTTATTGGCTACCCAAGCAGTGTTGAATATGGGTTCCATCACATGGAATGGGAGTTAAATCAAATCAGACATTGATTGGTTATTTCCACAAGCTTTGTGTCACCATCACCCAAGCATATTTTGCAGGCAGGTCAGCATTGTATAACTGAGTTTTAGTGTCTGGGTTGTTGAATACATATCTTTTTTTTTTTTGGTAGGTTGCAGAATATCTTCCCCAACAAAGACACTAGAACATATAGGTGAAGGTTTGTGTAGAAACCAGCTCGACCTCTCCATATTCAATAAATTGTGTGGTTGTTATTTTCAGCAGTGGGGTTTTGATGATAGTCTGTAGGTTGTTTGGGTATTTCCATGGGACTACTTTATCAAACAACTCAATTGGATGTAGCCCAGTTGCTTGGTGACAACAGATGGCAGTTGGAACTTCCTCTTTTTTGGCAGCTTCATTAGGGTTGCCTTTATATATTTTAGGAAAATTCTACTGTACTAGGTTTCTGTACCACCCTCTAAATGCCCCCCAATTCATCACCTGAAAATTCCATGGCATTATTTTTAACAGCTAAGTAATACTTCATTGTATAAACGTACTACATTTTCATTAACCATCCTTTTGTTAAGGGAAATCTAACAGTTCCTGAATTTTGTGAATACAACAGCAGTAGACATGGTTGAGCAAGTGTCCTTGTAGTAGTGTGAAGCATCCTTTATGTATATGGCTAAGAGTGGCTTACCTGGATTCTTGAGGAAGATTGATACCTGTAAATAGAGACTGTGTGTTCATTTCCTGACTGCCTGGACCTGAATAGTCACACAGAAACTATATTAATTACAACATTGTTTGCTGTTTTCCTAGCTAGCTCTTACATCTTAAATAAACCCATTTCTATTAATCTGTGGATCACCACTAGGCTGTGGTCTACCGGTAAGATTTCAGCATCTTTCTCCTTCGACAGCTATGTGATATCTCCCTGACTCTGCCTTCTTTCTCTCTGCATTCAGTTTAGTTTTCCCACCTAGCTCTATTCTGCCCTGCCTTAAGCCAAAACAGCTTCTTTATTAAGCAATGGTAATAAAACATATTCACAAAATACAGAGGGGAATCCTATATCAGATATCCATGTGGGATATCTGATGAACTACCACACTGATTTCCATAGTGACTGCACTACTTTGTACTCCCACCAGCAATGAGGAGTGTCCCTGTTATTCTACATCTTTGCTGATATGAGGTGTCACTTGTGTTATTAATCTTTCTGAGAGGAATAAGATGGAATATCAAAGTAGTTTTGATTTGCATTTCTCTGATGGCTGAGGATATTTAACGTTTCTTTAAGTTTTTATCAGCCATTTTAGAGTCCTCTGTTGAGAGGCAGTTTCTTTATTAATCAATGAAAGTAACACATAGACAGATGAGCCTCCTA